>JAECUM010025536.1:0-32259 GCA_016617855.1 Megalonaias nervosa
TATATATATATATATATATATATATTGCATTCCATACAGCTTATCTGAAGAGGAAATTATAAATTTTACTTAGAGCCTCTTGTTGTTTAAGAGCTGAATTAATCATATTATTTTGAAGCGAAATATTAAAGCTAAATGATAAATAGGTTTCTCTCCTATAGCCGGATAAGTCTTTTGACTTTCGTGACTTCACAAAGTGGAAACCTGGATAATCACTAAGCTTACGAACTGAGCAGTTATGTCTGTAAAGCGTTACTCAGTACCGATATCGCGTAGCCATTCAGTGAATAGCATGACGGTCGCGCGTCCCTGCTAGCTGCATCATATCACTTGATGTGTGTTAGGTTTATGGAATTATCGTACTACATTTTCATGATATATCTCTCACTATGACCAAAACCAGAACTCGAGCTATCAGGAGACTATCATGCAGAAAGAATTTCTAAAGTTTTGATTTTCCGTTGCCCTTGTTCCAATTTGTTATACTTAGACAGCTTTCTGTTCATCATCTCGATCACTTATCTACGTTTGGGTAAGTCTGTAGGTCTGAAATCTCTATTCGTTACCAAAATAGAAACATATTTACGGTTGATTATATCAAGAACATAGCTTGAGCTGATTAAATATAACTTTTTTATGTTTTCGTTTAGACATACCTTCATCAAGCAAGATTTAAGCAATGAATAAGTGCAAAATTTCGCATTTTGAAAATAAATCTAGTCAACGTCTCTTGGCATTTATCTCATCGTTGAAATATAATGAAGAATACTGATAATTATTAGATCGTTACTATCACCGTGTGGTATCCCCCTCCCGACTTCTTCTCTCCCGTGAGTGCGTCAACATTTGTCAACATGAAATGCTGTGTAATGTGGCGCACATAGTCCGACCCAGCTTAAAATCAAGCCTTCTGATCTTCATCTTCGCTAGCCAAAGTTCAAAAAATGTTAACCTTCTCCACACCTTGGCGGATCGATCAGATAATTCAGTGATTCGGGTCTGTGAATTTTATTGGATGCGGCTGCAAGCCACCGCATCCAATCAAAATCAGGTTCTTCAAATTTGAACACTGTTCCTACACGATCGATGCAGGGGGAGCACACAAATGGAATGGACTGATAAATAAGCAATTTTCCACTGCCGGCCAGTGTTTGTACAAATACATCCTTTTCCTCAAATACAATTTAATGGCTTCTCTCTGGTAGATAGTCATACTTTCGACGTTAAACCTACAAAGTATCCTTTTGAAGTCAATAATTGCCTTCGCCATTTTCGGCAGATGTACAAAGCAACAATGCACCGCTGTTACACACAATTGGTTAGTTTCCATTACATAATAAGGGAGACAGCTCATGAAATCCAATAGATGTCGCCATGACCAAGCAAGGTGTAGATAGGGTTAACACAAGGGGAACCTTGGCTAGCTAAGATGTGTGATCTTATAACCTGGATAGGAAACGTGCACGATGACTTACAAATTTTTACCCAGCCGTTGAGAGCAGTGCTAGCAGGCAGAAATTTGAGGAAGGAGAGGAATGAATTACCAATGGAACGACGTTACTCTTTAGACGTCTAGCTGTTACATGTTTGCATTTTTTATGCGAGACGCAAACAAATTCAAGGGATTACATTGCCTACCAGATCTTTTCACTCGACAAAGCTCGAAATGGATTAAGATTCCTTTGCATGGAGCCGACTTTAATGTTCTGGTCTGCATCAATGATTTCTCTCAAAACAGATTTTTTAAAATGAGTCAGATATATAACAGCAACATAAATAGTGCACGACTGTCATAATTTCAGATCTTAGATAACAGGAGTAAATTTATTCAATTTATGTTCTCATGAATGGAGAACAACAAATTGTGCAGAAAGTTACAGGCACATATTAAACCAACACCCCACCCCACCCCACCCAAAAAAATAAGATTAACTGCATTTCATTTCAGCGTAGCAAACTTCCAGTTAGGATAAGAATTTATGTAAACTACCGGAAACATTCACGTTATCTTTCCAAGAACAACTCAGAATCAATTCTACCATATTCTAGAAGATGTTTCCGCTAAATATTCCACAATATTATGTTTCCTACATAATTGTAGCAGGGCAATCAGTCAGAGTGCATTGCAGATTTACTCAAACCGCGTTTTCTTGGCAGCCTAGACACATCCTAGAAATGGATTCAGCGAACTTCTGAAGAGTTTTAATCGTATATGATGCCTTAAATTCAAGTCAAAGTACGTCTTTTAGATCATCAAATCGTTAGCAGACTCTTGGAAAAAGTGTTTCAAATTGTCGACGTAAAACGAGTACATCTTTATGATCACAACACGTTATCTTATCACACCGATCTCCAGTATTAAAATGGGAAGACTCTTGAAAGATAAATACCATCGTGAGTACAAACGCTGACCGAGAATGATGAATTCGACACCGTGATTGACCAGCTAACTCCAAGTTCAAAGTTGAGTGCAATGCTGTACTCTGCAATGTTTCAGTCTATGGATCTCATTCATACACCCATAAACAAGCATGGATACTAAAAGTTCATCGAGAATCACAAATCAACGGAGAATATATGTTTACTGTGGGTTTGCCTGACTACTGTAATTTTGAATGTCCATTCCAGACGTTCAAAGGGAAATGGTTTCAATACATGGAATGACCTACTCCAAACTCTTTAGCCAGAGCAGGATTTTCGTATATTTGGGAGAAGGAGATAAATTACAGTTTTTCCGGTGTGGTGTGAAACTTCACGAATGAGGGTGTAAAGGTGTAAAGGTGCGGCTTACCTTGATGTTCCTGATGGTATCTTTGCTGTCTCCCCTTTGTTCAGAATATGATTTTCGTGGACACGTTATTACAGGAGCGAATTCATAGTTTGCCTCATGAGCTGCGAGAACTCATTTTTGCATTTGTGCAGATTCAAGTGAAACACGAACTGCAGCTTATTTCAACATTTTTAACTGTTGCTATCTCAATCGCATCAGAAGTTTGATTCTAGGGAAAGACTGTGACAGAAACTAAATGATATCTAGATATAAGGTTGTCGATGAAACGTCTTCTGTCATTAGTGTTGCACCGAATTACATTTATATAAAGCTAAAGTTTCAAAGAATATTCAGAATATAGCCCTCGAAATGTATGTTGACAAACAATGATAAGACTCTTCTGAGATCGCGTCAAAAGACTTGCCACGTCACAAGACTTACCACGTCACAAGACTTTTTGTCATAGTCAGAGACTCGAACCCATGCGGACAGAAGTGAGATGTCAGTGATCTGTAAAGATGAGTGTCTTAGACCACTCGGTCATCTTGGGCTCCAAAAACGAATAGCTGTTTAACTACCAGTGTTGTTCTAGAAGACCTATGATAACTTCATCCCATATATTCAAGAAAGCATTATGCATGAAGGTATTCGTTTGGTTTTGTTATCCAACTCCGTTTTGTATTTATCGATATTCCTATTTGATTGTGTCCATTCTAGAATGCAAAGCAAGACTCACTATGTTTATTTATGTGCCTGATTCAGTTTTCTCTATTTCTATGTATTTGTCTATTTGGGTTTCAATTTTACAAATGATACAGCCTTGTTCACAAGTGGTTTCTTCTATTTCAGATTTGATTGCATATTTTTCCAGAGTAAAACAAATATTACATAAATCATTCAAGTCTTTTCCTGCACATCTTCTCTTTTCGTCTAACTGATAAATTAACTTTTAGTCACTACCCCGTAACACACCAATATTATTATTTTGTTCTCTTTATTTTGGTAGCTGTTTGATTGTTCTATGGCTACAATAAGGTCGCTTATAAGAGTTGGTAAAGTTTGATTGTCGTTGATATCAATTATAGATTAATCATAAGTGGACTGCATAGATCTTATCATACTTTCATTATTTCTTATTGTCGTTAACGTTGGGAGGAGGGGGTGCAATTTCAGCTAAATCATTTTCCTTCTGCAACCATGACAAACTATTTGTGTTCGCTTTCATAAATTCAAGTTAGAAAAAAAATGTTGTATAAATAATACGTTAGGTTTAAAATGTTAGCGATTTGGTTGGATATCGTTATTTAAGTCTTTCTGTAGTTGGGTTTATAAAAAGCCATTGTCATCCAAAGATTTTTCTTTCATTTTTTTTTTTTTTTCTATGTTGTATTCTAATGCATCTATCTGGGAGTTCATCCTTTGTTGAATAGGATGCTTATACCGCGGAATATCGGGTATTTCACCCGCTTTTACACAATGGGACTTTAACAAGGGTGGGTCTGTCTAAGGACAAGGGGGATTTAACATAGGGAATGTATAGCGACAAGGTGTTGGGCCTGTCCAGGGACAATAGGAATTAACCAGGGGTGACTACATGGTTCTGGACACTAGGGAAACAATGGCATCAATGTTGCTAGTGGCTGACAGTGTGGCAAGGGGCTGACCTGAATACGGGTTACTCTAGGGACAAATAGAGACATAGACATAGAGACGTAGCTAGAGACAAGGTTAGAGACAGGGTTAGAGACATAGACATATCACACACAGATTTATGAATATAAATCTATCACACACAAAAAATCGACTAAAACATTTTTTAGGCAAGAGAGAATAGGCATCTTTTTGTGGCAATGGAGTGTTTATAGTCACACTACTCTACATTCACACAAAACAAACAACCAAGAGTGTAGAGACAGGGGGTTTGTTAAGGAAAAGACACACACACGCGTACGCGCGCACACATACACAAACAAAAAGACACACGTATGCGCACGCACACGCACACAAACAAAAGACACACACACACGTACGAGCACGCACACAAAAACAAACAAAAATACACACACATACGCGCACGCACACACACATACACACACACACAAGCACTAATATTGTTTGCAACTTGATCAGTCTCTCTTTTCTAGAGGTCTGGTTAGCTCTGAAAAGTACTGTTGTTTTGAACTTCACTTGTATCTAGTTAATGCCTGCACCTCCCAGGTCGAGCACCACATACACACATCTACGGCTCCAATCGTTCTCCCACCAAATGGTAAAGATGGAAAGTGATGAAGAGGGTTGATTCGCTTCACTCTCCCAACTTTCGGTTTGAGGGATTGTGAAGACTGCATTCCTTTCACGTACGTTCTGATACTGCTGCTGCTGCTGTGGTCGCTGGGGTTCCCACTCTTGGCGTTGTAGCTCCAGCTCCAAGTCCCAATCTTCCGTACGAGGCACCGTGAACGCTTGCGGTGGTTTCTGTAATGGTGCCCTCACCACAGGCTTCACATGGCAAATGGGTCGCATCAGAAGGATTATGTCGTTTTCTTTCTCCTTCTCCTTCTCTAAGACAACTTCTTTTCTTCATCGTCAATAGCCTCCATGGCGACGAGCATTTTCCATGTGCATCAAGAGTTTCATTATCTTCTACCCTCTATTCATTTTGAATGTTGACTAGTCAACGATGGATAGCCAGACTGACGAACACTACGACTTATATGCCTGAAGCACGGACGTGAAGGAAAACATCCCACTGACACAAAAATTAACAATACCCACACCACAACCGAAACATAGAACGTGCGGACCTAAAAGAAACATGTTCACTCTTTTACCTACAAACACACTTTATTATCACTCATACATTTAAAAACACATAGACTACCTTACACTCTTTTACCTACAAACACACTTTATTATCACTCATACATTTAAAAACACATAGACTACCTTACAAGTAAGGGAAACGAAGTGCTTATAGGCACACTTCTACTTTTTACCTACAGACAAACAGACACTATCTTACAAGCCAGGGAAACGAAGTGTTTATAGGTACAGTTCTATTTTTAACCTACAGAAAAACACAAAGACAGACCAATATTGGCAATAGAATAGTATATCATTTCAAGATTTTTAGGGTAGCCCTGAAAAGGGCTGTCTTGTTGGGGGTTATGGCAATCTCATATCGTCTAAGATTGCGTCCCCGTCTGGCTGCAGGCTTTCCGAAAAGGATAAAGTCTGCTTCTTCGGAAGGAGAAGAAGAACTCTTTCGTGTCCGCATGGCAGTCCACAAAACCTCTGTCTGGCTCCTGCTGCTGTTGCTGCTGCTGTCTCTCTGCTTCTGAAGACTATAGTTCTCGGTCCACTCTTCTTGCTCCTTCTTGATTTCGTCTCTGAAGACCTCTTCTATCAGGTCTTGGGCCACTTTTAACATCCTGACATTCTCTATCTCTTGAGGCTTGGGTATCAGGTTTTGCCTGACACGATGTAAATTCACGTGGGCTTCGTTCAGCTTTGCTAATTTTGAAGGCACCTTGATAGGTTGACGGCAATGGATGGTCAGACTGGAGACCGCCCCGCTTTACATGGCTCAAGCGCGGACGCGACAGTAAACATCCCTACGGTTTTGGGGTATTAACTCTATAGCTTTTCTCATAGTGAGGGATAGAGAGCAAAGTCAAAGAGCATAGATAGTAAAAACAAAATGTTTTTTTATACAAACCACCAACAATTTTTTCAAAAGATAACATTTTTATTCAACCAAGAAACAACCAACACATAATATAACAATTCATACAATATCAAATAACATATTTCTAACAAGATTGACAATGTTGTGAAGTCAAGGTATACTTCCACTGATAGAGGTCATTTGGCCATCGATGTACACTACGTTTCCTAGCTAAAGACAAGAGTTTTCGATAATGGTCACAAAACCATCGATCTACTTTTTGATCGTTTCTAGAAGAGTCACGATCCAAATAAGTCACTAAATGTTCTAAGGGATATCCATCACTGCGTTGATGAAGAAAATACACACAATATTGTCCACACACCATGGAATCTGTGTCTTGTAGTTTCACATTATTGAATCGTGTCGTCTGGGCATTTCTTCTCATAAAGTCGAGAATGTCGTCTTCCAAAGGCGGTAATCCATACGAATTCAAATACTCCATACAGGTACCGTGGGGCAGTAGACGGCTAGCCAGTGGGTTCCTGGGAGATGACTGTCGTCCGTGTTGATGGCAAAAGCTTGATGGTCTTTTGGTTTTTCTTGTTTCACAGGTGATGATAAGTCATCAATACAATTCTGACTTTTTGCTTGAAAATCTCTGACAAGTAAACGGTTTTTGGCTTTGTCTTCGTACTCTGTGGAAAGATAGGTTCGATGCGACAAATCTCTAGAGCAGTCATTTGAGGAGAGAAATGATCATGAAAAGCTTCATACCGCTGATGCAACACTGCTTCTTCTGAGATGAGACCCCAAGCGTCATCTAGATACTCGTCCAATTTTTCTTCTTGACTCATCATTAGACAATTATCGTGTTGAATTTGACTGGGATGATCGTTTTGACATACATAGCAATCTTCCTTGGTCAATGCCGTAATCCTATCCGACGGGTGCATAGCAAAACAAGAAACTAAATAGTTTTCTTATTCTAGACATCTGGACATCACTGGTTCTCTTAGTCTTTGTCTTTTTCTGTGGGTTCCAAGATATCCTCCCATTCAATTTCCAAAGAGTATCCACCATTCAAAGAGGGATAAGAGCCTTCCATAGCTTCTAATAGTCCCTCGTCGCTGCCTTGGTCTGAAGTGAAATCAAAAGCCCACAAAGCGTAACCTACTACATAATCGTCATACGAAATGCCGTGACTACTGTTGGTACCTAGCATTCCGCTAGCTTCGTACAAGGACAAGTACGACCTCAAGAAATTCTTCTCGTCAAAATCAGCTTCGAAGGGTCTGGTACAAAAGGTCTTGCTATCTCGACTGACTTCAATCTTGGACACGATGTAGTAGTGCTCAAACTCGAAAGGATTTTGATTATGGGCTCCATTGAGGGCTGCATTACGAACGATGCCAATGATTAAACGTTTGGGTAACTGTTTTTGGAATAGATGATCATCAATCTTGGACCGGAGTCCAGCGGCAGCGAAGAAGGTTTTCACTTCCACTCGTCGTATCGGATACTTGGCGGTCGTTCTGCTCAAAGTGTGACTGATGTTGTTTCCCACTTTAGGTACCAATTCCACGCGTCGCAAATAGAGTCTGGCTTCTTCGATGACTGTTTTGTAATTGGCAGCATCAGCCATCAAATGAAAAGCGGTACTGCTGAGATTCAGTCTTAAGCGGACATCCACTCTGTTCAGCAAATACTTCTCTTGTAACCACATGTCCAAATGCAAACGATTCATCACTTATAAAACTCTGCCCATCCTTGATTTTGTTTCGTCGATCGTTGAATCCAACACTGTGGTTTGGTTCTTTATCTGTAATCAAACCGGTGTCTTTGAATTTGCCTACCGTGTCAGGTTTCCGTACCACGCAAGCATCCAGATGGGTGTTCTTGCTTCTTTTCCGCACTTCAAGAGATTTTCCAGGTACGCTCGGTGAGGGTAAGTATCCATGCTGCTACTGACCAGTTTGTTATTCAAGTACAAATCCACTTCACTGAACAAGGAACGCATGAAATTGTTGACGGGAGCTACTTCCTCGTTACCGTTTATAGAATATCCAGTCTGATCGAGATCTTTGACGTTCTGGTACAAGTAACTGCTATTCAGATTGATGTAATCTTCGGGCTGTCCTTTGATTTCAAATTCGATGGGGGCTGAGGTCGTCAAAGAGGAGATGGGATGAAATTGTACCCATTGGGATTCTTGCATCGTCATCATAGTGGGTGGCATGGCAAACAGATCCAGTTCCGACTTGGGACATTTGCAAGACTCTCGGTGCATCATTTGTGTTTAATAATCAAAAATGTCTAATTCTCAAACGGTTCTTCTTTTCTTGGTCTTTCTAGCTCTGAGTGTGTGAAGGCCTCTGGAGGGGTGTCTTCGTCGACTTATTTGCCTTGTCCTTGCTGTGTCGTCAGGGAAGCAGGAATGCCTGACTGGGCAGAGTCCAGGGCATTTATAGAAGTTTCTCCTCGACCCAAAAATGTCGTTTCCAGTTTGAACTAAGACATTTTTGCTTGCTGTCAAGAAGGCTTCTTTGGGGTTTTGTTTGTGGATGATGACATTTTGGAGAAATTCTTTGCCTTGCATCAAAGCAGTATCTTTCAAGGCGTGCAATCCTCGCGTCACCATCGGTTTCAAAACGCGGACCACCGAACGAAAGGCTGATTTTAGCAGATCTCCTAAACCATGTCCTCGCTGTCAAGCGACTCCTCGGTACACTGGATACATGACGTACAAATCGTTAGAGAATCGTTTTCAAGTTTCACTGTGACTTTCCCTTTTGTGAATGAAATATTTTATCCCATATCTCCTTTTATAGCAATGTTGACACTGTCGAAATATAACTTATTGACGGGTAAATAGTGAGCATGTACAAATTCGCGGTGAACGTGATAGGTGTTCCCACCTTCCTCGTCATTGGTCGTGGCAGAATCCACTTTGAAAGGAATTACTGTAAGTAACTGTGCAGATGCGTGTCCCACTACGTTGTACTCCACCACGTCAGAGTACGCAAAGATAAAATTTATTCCATGGTTCAGTTCCACAGGGAATCGAAAAAACTTCGCAAAATTCAATTTGTTGGTGATGGGTTGCATGAGGAGTGGATTCTTGACCATCTTGAGGTCACCGCCCAAAATGTCAAACAATTCAGGACAAAATGTAATGGACGTTTTTGCATCCGAACATTTCATCAGTAGTTGACGAGTCACTTTATGGTACTCGATCGTGACACTTCGTTTCGTTTTGTCCAAGGCTTAGCCAAACATCGCATTGAATTTGGCAGCAATTGTGTCCACCAGATGTTGACTGCTAAAACAATAGCCTGCGGAAATTTTCATCAGATAGATGTATCGTGGAGTGTCGGCGGACAGTTGTCGTTTCATAGAGGCGTCTACAATTTCGTTTTCATTCAAGTATTGTTGCACTTGGTCGTTCAGAACTTCGACCTCAAAAGTATTTTGATTTTCAGTGATATTTTTTATTTGTGTAGGGTGGATCATTTCGACCAAATCCACTTCCAATGGGCTTCGTGATCCAACTGGATGGCCTGAGGTAATTTGGCCGTGAAACAGCACAAAGTATAGTGGGGAAACACATCCTTGGAACTGTCACTGGGTAAAGTTAAGTAAAATTGGTTATTCATAATTCCAGAGTTCTGCTTTCCGAGCAGTCACTGGAGGTCAGAGGATTGTTTAAAACAGGATTGTTGTTGTTTTGGTGATGACTGTTGGGAGGGTGACTGACGTTGGGCGCAAGACTCCCGTTGTTACCTTTAGAATATTTCAGGGAAGGATTGGGGAGAAGGTAACCAATGCAACTGCTCAGTAAAATGGTTCACAATTGTTAGTCTCCTTGTTGAAAACTCAAATTGGCAATGCCAGCACCGATGACACAATACACCACAAAGATTTGGCAGAAAAAGACGATTTGTGTTTTAGGCACACGTTCTCCACACCACACCCACAAGGGTTGCTTTTGTAGATCTTGCACAGAAGAACTCAGTGAAGGAGTGGTCACTGTGGTGGTTGAGGCTGCGTTGAAAGGATTGATGGTCACGTCTTTTTATAGTCGATTACTTGCGAAGCGTAGATCCAAAAGTAAAATCTTGGCGGATATTCTTTCCAATGTACTTTGACTTCTTTCACATCATGTTTTCCCACTTTTCCGGGTCATCGATCGAGAATGCTTTCTATATCGTACACTTCGTCTTCGTTTTTGGTCACATGTTGTAACTTGGGCAAGTAAAATGTTCCTTTTAACACTTCCCCGTTCATGTCTTCCAATTTATAGACAGTAGGATGACGGCCACGCACTCGTCTAGTGACACGAAACAATTCGGTGGTCCAGTTGGGTAAGTAACCTTTGTCAAAAGTGCATTTGGTTTTGCCAATGCGCACCCAATCTCCCGTCGTCAACACTACACCTTTCTTGGGGACAGCAACAGTCGGGGATTATCAAACAGACGCTCAAAGGTGGTCACTTCGTTGTCGGGAGTCACTTCTTGGGGGGGGGGGGATATCCTATGCTCTGATGGTAAGAGTGGTTGTACGCTTTGACCAGGTGCGGTAAGACGTCGATGTACTTGAGAGTGTGTTAAAGCGAGAAACATTTCCACATGCGTTCTCTCAAGGTACGTTGAAAACGTTCAACGATGCTGGCTTTGGTTTCGGGATTCTTGGTGGTGAAAAAATGAATCTCTCGTTTCTTTTATTCTTTTTGGAAAGCTTGGTTCAGAAATTCGGTGCATTTGTCGGTTTATCATCGAAGAGGATGACCACCACTTTGTTTCAACACCAGTTTTAGGACTCGCACTAACTCGGTGCTCGGTTTGGAAGTCAATGGTACGACCCAGGCAAATTTTGGAAAAGACGTCGATGAAACAAAACAAATATTTGTAGCCACGATTGTAGGTGGCCAAATGAGAGACACCGGCTAAATCGGCTTGCCTTTGATGATCGATGCCCGCCATTTGGGTGGGATTTCTGGAAAGTTTTCGTCGAATGGGTTTGTGTAAGGTGTACGTGGCTTGTTCTTGCAACCATCATTGCACTTGAGGGAAACGGACAATTTTGAGTCGGGTTCTGGCAGCACGATACAATTTCTCAACTCGTCCGCAACACGCAGGATTGGATGGGTTGTAGTAAATGCTGGCTAACAAATTCTCCATCAGGACTTTTTTTAATAAGTCACCCACTGTTCACGGATGCTACTCTTTTCTTCGTGTGGTATATTCTTGGATTGTAATGCTTTGAGTGTACAAAGAGCAATAGGTGTCGAGCAGGATGTGTAAAGAGGGGTAATCAGTTCTTGTTTAACTGACTTCACCTTCCTTTTCGCTTCTGAGGAAGAAGGAGTTGCCATCATCTTTTTAATCGAACCGATTCTAAATGTTGGTGGTGTTAACCTGAGTACTTTTGCTGGTGGAGTTTAAAACTCTTCTTCTCCTTTTCCTGTCATTGTGACTGTGGTGGTGGTGGTGGCTTTTCATCATGGTCTTAAAATCTTTCAGAGTCGGTCGAGCAGTTTAGTCTAAAGCGTTCTGGCGAAAGAGTTGAAGTCGTTGAAACACTTGACCGTACCATTGCGATTTTTCCGTTTCTGACAAATCGCTGCGATCTTTCAACGATTGCAATTCGTGTTGTAACTGGGACATCTCGGTCAAATGAGGATTTGGAACTAAATGCGGGATACGTTGTTCTTGCCAACGATGGAATTCCATCCATCATTTGCAAGGCCCTAAAGTCAGTTATCGTCCTTCCACCAGATTCCAAAGGTCACGACTGAGATCTTTTCACCCCAGATGTCCCTTTTATCTTCTTGGTCCTTTTTATCTTGGACCCATGAGTAAAACACCTCCCTGGAGTCCTCCCATCAGGGCTCGCGCTAATCCTTTGACAAGGGGACCTATCAGGGCTAAAAATCCACCGCGTTGCACCAACATCTTTTTCTTTTGACGGATGGTATTTTCTTTTGAACCATTTGGCGAAGAACGAGTTGATGTTTGGCCAGGCGTTCTTTCTGGTGTTTAGACAAAGGTATTTTTCCTTTCGCTCACGTATCGATGACGTCTTTGGAGGCTATTTCAATGAATTGTTTTCGAATGGGAGGAGGGGCTTTGAACAGGACGGACAACACGTCCCAATGTTTGGCTAAACGAGAAGGCAGTCCTTTCCTTTTCTTTCCTTTGGGGGTAGAAGAGGGATGACTTCTGGGGGGTGACATCTTTTTTTGTTCCAGAGCACACACAAAAAATACACTGACGTCGATGACTTGGCACATGTCCTTTTATCTTATTTGTTGGGGATGTATTTTTGGATAAAGTTTGATAGACTAGACTGTTTGAGCATATGTTCTACAATTCCAGCTACAAAACATGTTCCACATTGGTTCCTCCTCTTTTTCTTTGGACGATGGGATCTTTTCTGGGGTAGACGTCGATGCTTGTCTAAGCGTTTTTGCGGATGCAGGGTCAAACGACGAGATTGTTCGTTTCTATTTCCTTTTCCTTTTTGGACAAGAGAACGACGATGGTGGTGGTGTGCACTTCTTTTAGGTGACATCTTTTGGCGTTCAGGAGCACAAAAACACTGATACCCATAGTTTGCCACAGGTCTTTTATATAGTGGTATGCATCGCCACTGATTGTCGTTCCGTCGCACCATTTTCATGGTAGGCATCACGCGTCGGGTCAGTTCTTGCTTGGATAAATCCAGTAAAATCTGTAACATGCCCGATCTCTCTTGGACTTTGTTTTCGTGGAGGGTACTTTGTGAGCAGCAGCTGTTCCGGCTAAAGAGGTGGAGGGTGTCACTGCTGGTGGAGAAGTTCCTGGAGACACGAGTTTCCTTTTTTTTCATCAAATTAGGAAAGATGCGTTTCAAATTAGGTTTGTCTGGCACGATAGAATCCTTAGCATTTTGGCTAGGTCTTCGGGGTAGGTCCTCCCAGATATTTAAGCCACTTTCCTTGGAAGGTTTGGAAACGACTTTCAAAGTCGTAGTATCAGACAAACTTGCAGGGAACGAATATTCTTATTTCACAGGCTCATTTCGATGAGGGCACGGTGAAATCCGCAGTAATTTGCTCAGGCATGGATGACATCCATAGGGTGGTAGCCGCATGGTTTCACGTGGAGGATGACATTGATCATGAAACCCAGTACTGTCCACGATATCCAGGGGCAACGCTTTCGCATCCATCAGGTTTGACACTCACAGCATCACTTTCCATGGTGGGCATTGTAGTAGTAGTCATAGCAAAGTTCCGATGATGTGGAACTCAATGGCTGAGGTCACAGCGTACGTCATCCCTGCAATCGCAAGGCACAGCATCGCACTCAACTTGACAATCACCGAACTTAAATGGTGTCTCTTTGTTAGGATTCATCTTTTTCGCTTGCCAATGATAGTCACAATGAACTATCGGTCTCGGACTTTTTCCCTTTTAATATGCTGACCAATATCGACGTATGCGTACGTAAAAGTGAAGTTATTGGGAAGCCGAACTCGCTTCTGGCACACGATTTGATAAAGTTTTTCTAAGGGTCGACTGACGATTTGGTGTGTGGCTAATCGTACAATCTTGTGAGGCTCATAGGTGGTCACATTAAAGTTTCCATCCTCTCCAGACTGTAAAGCTTCTTTCAATACTCTAAAGTTTAGCACTTGAATGTTGCTATAATTGAGAGTCAATTCTTTCACTTTACGCTCAGTGTGCACTTCTCCTTGGGTGTCCCTGTATTCGTAGCCGTAATTTTTGGGACCGCCACTAACAAAACTTAGAACCTTGTCGTCGGGGGTGTTCGTCAGGCCAGGCTCCTAAACGGTCTCCTTCGATGTCAGGGTGACGACGACCCAGGCGATCGATGTAGATGCAACGGTCCGTGTCAAAATACAGCACATGATCTCCTAACAGTTCTAAAGCTTCGTACAATTTTAAAAGAGCGTGGGCTGTCACGTAGGCTGCAATAATTACATTTCCAAATTTGTCAGCCTGTACAAAGTCCAGTTTCTCTTCGTAATTGACCAGGATCAAGTTTTCACGAACGACGTCCACGTGTTTCGTGTACTTGGTTTTGTCGTGAATCATCTGGAAGTAGCGGGAAGGTTCTATCAAATACACCGTCTTGGGTAAACACGGTCGTTGTGCCATTTTCCCCACAAGCAATTTAACATCACTTTGGCAAACGATCGCCTTCCTTCGCTTTTCTCAATGTGATCTAAAGCGATGCCTTCCTGCTCCAAGTATTTCTCTTTGAATTTCTTTTGGTCTTCTGGAGCGTGACACCAGGAAGGATAGCCACTGGCATCTTATTTCAGTTTCAACAAGGCATCCACGTAGTCTGAGAAAATGCCTTACTGAGTCTCGTCGCCCTTGTAGTATTGTTCTGTCTTGGGAAAGTGGTAAATTTCGTACACTTCTAACAACTGGTATCCCAGGTTCAGAGCTTTGAACGATTCCACGCTGACCCACGTTCCTGTGAAGGCGCGTTCTTCCTGGCTGTGCTGACAAGGTCGGTCTTGGATGCACCTTTCGGAACAAGTATGCACAAGGGAAACATGGTTTTCCTTGGCAATGGTGAGGTAAAACGGGATATTACAAGGCCGTGGGAGGTAAGACTTTATATTTAATCAATCCTTCGTATTGTCGAATGTTGTCCACGTCGATGTATTTTGTCATCGATTGTGGGTCTACTGCAATAAAGTGACGATTTTTTCACACGTAAGGATACAGCGAACACACGTCCAAGTATTTGATTTCTTCTCCTTTCTCTTCGTCGGCGTGGTACAGCAAACAGGTGGCATTCGTCCGTCCTCCATACAAACTGTTCCGCGGATTCAGAGGGTCCACCAACTTGTAACTTTCCACGATGCGTTTAAACTCGGGATCCGTTTTCAAACGGTGTTCGTACTCATGTTCCAACATTTCCACGACTTGGTGTCCTTGCTGTTCTAACTTTAAGCGCCGCTGACAATTAGCCTCGTACAAGTCTTCCATGGTACGTTGTTAAAATTCATTTTTTTGTGTCATGTTTAGGGTAGCAGATGGGACATCCGTGAAATAAGCAACCGTTAAACTAGTACATGATCTTAAGGTTTTCTAAGTCCCAGCCATCCACAGAATACGTTCCAATGGTCTTTTCACCTCCTCCCTTTCAGGCATGTTGGATCCATTTGTCTTCCTTGTCACACAAGTAATGTAGCCGTGATAGGGCTTTGACGTTTGACAAAATTGGTCGTTTAAGAGCGAATGACAGCCAGGGTCTTTTCCGACATGAATCGTTTGCTGTACTCTAAGGAATACGCTTTGGCAATGATGCAGGCTTTTTTCAAAGGATTGATCCCTCCATGCTCCATGAACAATTCTCGAAATTTTCCACAGCATCGCCGTAAAATATCGACGTCGGAACGAGAATACTTTAATATTTCTTCCTGAAAGTCGAAAGGGTCCGAGGCGTGAGTGTGGTATCGAGCGTAAAAAGCTTCCCCTTGCTCGATGCGCATGTTTTCGGGGTCTTACTAGTGAGTATCAGGCAAATGGGGTAGAACGGTGTGTTGATTGTTTTCGGTATTGAAAAAGCCTTTGGCCATTTCTGTCCTTCCAAATGTTTTAGGCTCTCGGCTCAATGGCATGGCCAAGTAACTCATCGAATCCTTAAACTGCACTTGTCCCACTTCCATGGAAATGATCTTGTCTCCGTTCAAGGTGACTTTAGGATGTTCGGTGCCTTGTTCTGTATAATATTTCAGAAGAAACTGTCCATCGTATCCCGAGAAATTGTGAGCCATCACCGTGGCATAGCGATGACAATCTCCATAATGTTCGAGGTCGTCTTAACTCCACGTCTACTCGATAGGGCCTAAGGTCCATTGTGCGAGATCTGTCAGCGTGTTCGGTCCCAGAAAGATTTTTTTCACGTCCTCCAGGAATCTTGCCGCAGTACCGGCAATGGCAAAAAATAGGTTCTTAGATGCACTTCTCGTATGCTCGATGCCCCACGCAGAAATTAGGAATGTGAACACCGGTCTCTTGCATGCATTCGACATCGAAAAAGATGACATTACCTTTCCTATTCTGGTCATCGTCCTCCTCCTCCTGTTTGGGTTGGTATTTTTGAATGTAGCATTCATGTTTTAAGTCCACGATCTGGCGACAAATGTGACATCGTTTCTTTCCTCGACAAACGTACGCCTTGGCACTATTGGTACGTATGCCTTGTCCATAAGTAGGGCTCAATTTCAGGAGTTGACAAGCACTTTTCCGCTGTGAACCTTGGGTCTTCAGATGTTGTTGGTAACAGGCTGGACTGACAAAAGTGCGGTGACAAGCTGAGCAATGCACTCGTTCATGTCCTTCGTCAAGGCAGGATTTAGAGGCCAAACATCCCTTACAATTTTGATCCACAATGCTTGTGTTTCTCTCGATTGTTATAGCCATAGTCACATTTCTCACAATAATAACTGCATCCCAGGAACCCAGTGATACTGGTAATGGCATCGAAATGTTCATTGTGATGATAGACGTGAATGTATTTTCCGTCTTTGAAACTTTCGCCTCGAAACAACAAATTCCCAAGCACTTCTTGAGGGTGTACTTTCAAGGTGTAGCGTGGGCCAAGACGTCTTGCAATTTTTGCATTTCAGGAATGCCGCAGGGTGTGTCTTCGGACAGGCCAGCTTGCTGTAACAGGACTTCTGCTTCTCTTTGTTATTTGACTCGATTCGATTTTCGAATGTTGTTCCAGGCTCTTTCCAATTCTACCGAGTCGTTTTTGTTTGCATACGTTCGTCCCATCACGATGGCTCGGTCTAAACACATCTTGAGTGTTGTTAATTTGAACAGTGCTTCTCTTGTTGCTGCAAAGTTCGTCCACCAATTATACCTTTCTGCGTTGTCCGGTCCCTTTGGGAAGAGAAACGTGAGCCATGGACAGTGTCGCTCTTCCATCGGTAATGTGAAACTTGTCGTTGGATTGCTGCACGCGTTGAACCTTGTCGATGACTTTGGAAGATGTCTATTCTGATGGCCTGCTAAACTCGATCCAAACGGGGGACTTCAGACTGTCGTGATAAATAGAAAGTGTCAAGCGATCGTCTTTGTTGGCTCGACATTGCCGTTTCAATGTGGTTAACAAGGAATCCCACACATCGGTGATGAACTCTTCTGCTTTCCCCAGAATGTACGTCGGACTTGAAATCTTTAAACTTCACCGTGTACGTGCAGGCTGTGGTTCTGAATTTTCCAGAGGGGCGTTTATCCGTCTGTCGAATGTGGTAGTAGTTTTCGCGGATTACTGGTGGTGAACTGTGGTTTGACGAAGACTCTCTGGGTCTGGATTCTGGTTCACTCTTGTCATCTTCAAAATCGCTGGCATGAATTTGAGCCACGACTTCAGCTACTGTGCGAGGCGATAGATCAAGTTTCTGCCTTTTACTTTATTCTCCTTTCTCCACGAAATGGTGCGATCGTTTCATCTTGAGTGCAGAAAGTCAAATGACTACATTTTAAACGCCATGACCCCCTATATATCAATGTAATGCCAGTGTGTTCCCTATATAAAGGGTCAGTGTCTTCCCTCAAAGTATTCATATACTCTGAATCCGACCAGAAAGATGGAAGAGCCAACACAGATCGAACTTCTGATCAGAGCTTTGCGAGGTGTCGTACGAAGGTTTTCTTCAGAGAAGCCGACGGACTACTCCCCCTCCTTTCGAGATAAAAGTCACGATACTTGCTATATCTGGTCTTCTGAATGTCTACAACGTCAAAGTATGACAGGCATTAGAAGGAACAAGGGTCAAGAGAAAGGCCATTGGTCTTCTGACTGCCCTGAGAAGCAACAGGAACAGGAGGAGACGGGTTCCGAACAGGAAGAAGAGGTACCCTCCGAAAAAGAAGAACCTTGACACGTCCAGAAAGAGAAGAAAAGAAGATGAGAAGAAAGTGAGGAAGAAGAGGAAAAACCTGTGAGACTGAAGAAAATCGAAAAACGGAGAGAGTGAAAAGACAAAGAATAAGTCTATGAACTTTTTAAAGTGATGTGTTGTGAAATTGGATTGTAAATTTATATCAGGGAATTTACTAGAATGAAAAACGTAAGTGTTTCTTGGTTTTGATTTTTATAATAAGGACCCACACTCACACACTCACACCCGTCCATCATGGGCAAAATAAGGGATTTTGAGTTTTACTTGATTTTGGCAAACAGTGAGTAGTGTCTTTTCGAGAGAGATGTGTGGCCCTGGAAAGGACCGTTAGGTGTTTGTTTTTTATTGATTTTTTTAAATAAAAAACCTCAGGAACAGGAAGTAATGAGCTTTAACTTTCTTATTATTTGCTACGGCCAAGGCCTACTTCTGGACCTGCTACTGTCGATGATTTGGTAGAAATCACTAGCATTGGTATCTCAGGCGTAGTAGGTGTGTGGACGTGGTTGGACTGTTTGGCTCGTGAAGGTCTTTTTCTCTTGGGTCGTATTAAAGAAGTCTGATACATTTCTTTCAGACTCCTTAATTCTGCCAAAATGTCTAAGAGTACCGTTACCGTTTGACTTTCACTGTCCTCCTTCTGTCTTAGACCTTGTTTCTTCTTTGCTTCTTCTTCTTCTTCCTGTCGTTTTCTTCTTGCCTCTTCTTCTTTTCGCTGTTGCTGTTGAATAAAAATGGCTTGTTCTGCTTCTTTCTGCTGTTGCAAAAACTTCTCCGATTCTTCTTTCTGTCTCTGTTTAAAATCCTCGACGTACAGTAAGGAAGGAGAAGGTGGGGAAGGTGCTGATACCGGAACACATTTTTGTGAAGAGAGAAAATCCACTAAATCCCAATTAAAATCGTTCTCTTCTGGAAGTAGGACTGTGTTTGCTTTGGTAGCCGCTGATATGCCATCTCTTTTCATCTCCACGGCCGGTGCAACCCAATTCATTTTCTTCTTAGTTTCTGTCATGTTCTAACTCTGTCACATTGATTCACTGCGCACAGATGCTAGCGCACCTATATAGGGAATGTGACGTCACATGTAGCTCTCTTCGGATTGGAAGACAGACTCCGCACTGTGAGTGAATTTTGTAACGAGTGTTAGAATTGGTGAAAGAACTTAATCCGTTTCGATCCGCTCTTCCAATATAAATAAACGAGGTTCACCTCATTCCATTCACCTGTTCTCGTCACAAGATGTGGACTAACGTAGAATCGTCTACACTCCTGTCGTCGATGCTGTTCCACCCGGACTATCCCATGTATGCCAAATCATCATGGGTAATTACCCAGATGACTGATACAACCCTTTGGAAACGAAGAATTTATGTGGAGGGAAAATGCTGTCTGAACCGAGTCTTAATCTACGTTCCAGAGGTCAGACGGAAGTTTGAGGAAGAGAAGAAGATCCGTGCGATGCCCTCTAGGTTAATTGAAAGGTGTTAACAAGAAAACCAAAGGCCCTTTTTAGGGCCACTCCATTGCCTCGAAAAGATGCCTATTCTCTGTTGCCTAAAAATATTGTAGTCGATTTTTTGTGTGAGAGATTTATGTTCATAAATCTATGTTTGTGTGATATGTCTGTGTCTCTAACCCTGTCTCTAACCACGTCTCTATGTCTATGTCTCTATTTGTCCCTAGAGTAACGCGTATTCAGGTCAGCCCCTTGCCACACTGTTCCACCCGATTAAGATCAGCCACTGGCAATATTGTTGCCATTGTTTCCCCAGTGTCCAGTACCTTGTAGTCACCCCTGTTCAATTCCTATTGTCCCTAGACAGGCCCAACACCTTGTCGCTATACATTCCCTATGTTAAATCGCACTTGTCCCTAGACAGACCCACCCATGTTAAAGTTCCATTGTCCCCAGAGTGCAAAAACGACCAAATTTAACATTAAGCCCCGTTGTCTCTAGGGTGCCCCCATTAACTACTGCCGCTATTTCCTTGTCAACTTGTTTTCTTTTTCGTGTTTTGATATGTTTCAAACTATTATCCTCTTTGTCTTACATTTTTGAGTATCAACGTGTCCTTGAAAAAACTGTATAGTGATGGCATCAATCGATTTTACTGGATCATCTAATGTGATATATGATGGTTATTCAGGTTAAAGTATTTTTTTTTAATCAGTGACCTAATGGTACACCTTTATCAATGTTTTCCCTGCAGACACAGTGCTAAGGTTATCAGGATATACATACATACATGCATACATACATACATACATACATACATACATACATACATACATACATACATACATACGTACGTACGTACATACATACATACATACATACATACATACATACATACATACATACATACATACATACATACATACATACATACTTACATACATACAGTGTAACCACTGTATAACAGTGTAACCACGAAACACATTTATAACTGTTAAAAACTTTGAGAAACACTAATAAATAACCATTAGAGTAATTATAGATGTTGTTTGCAGTTGATTAAGGAAAATATGTAAAGTTTCAAAGACCTCCAAACTGGATCGGAGTGACGAGCATGTTTTTGTGTTTTAAGCTCGCAATATCAATATCAATGCATACTTCTTCATTAACATTTTTGGCCGTCATTTCATCTTTCACTTAGTTTGTAGAATCCATCGTGGTTTAAAATCAGTCCTTATTTCGGTCTTGTCGTTGATGTAACAGAATATGTTGGTATCCTTTCCTTTTCATTATATATAATTCATTATAAAAATATCTGTTTCCTGTCCGCTGTAAGCGTCTGCAAATTTCTCTCTCGATCGATATTGTGTGTTTAACTTTTGATCATGATTTTAGACTCTAATGATCATTTGCAAACAACATATTAGGTAGCTAATTTTTGTTCCTCCTTGTAAGTTATGTTTTACAATAATGATCGTTTGTATGTAACATATTTACTTGGTTCTGAGTTCAGGACATTGTTTCTTTTCCTTGGAGAAAAACATGGTCTGCATCATTTTTGTCAGGTTGATTTGCTAAAAATTAAATAAACAGACCTGATCTTGCTTACAGTTCAGAGTAAATATCCATTAACATGATGGATTTTTTCTGAAAAGGTTAGTGCGACATAGGGCAAGTGGGGATGTAGGTAAGGTTGTTTACATCAAAACTATTCACCCCAATTTTAACATCTGTCTAGTGGAATCACTTTTATCTGCGCTCAGCTATAATTTGAGAGGGTTTATTTATTTACATTATTCATTTGAATTACAAAGTACTCATTGACTGTTTGGACTATCACTATTTTTGAATTATTGTGAATTCATTCGAGGACATTTTGGATTATATTATACTGATACATCAAGACTGTTAGCACATCGAACATTCAAGACTATAAATATATAAGCAAATTCAAGATTAGAATTCATTCGGAACACTCTATAAGTTTGGACTTGTTATAGAACATTTAGGATTATTTGGAATTAAATTCACAACTCTCTCAGGTCCTCTTAAATTTTCATTTAATAACTTTGAAAATTTAAGTATGTCTTGATTCTACTAAACTTCTTGGTCTTGCTTTTTCTGTTACTTAGTTTAAGACCACAGAGTCGTAACAGAAGAATTATACCACACAATACAAGATGAAACTAATAAAAATATTATTCATATCTTACCCACCCGCAGAAAAAGTTATTCCAGCAGCAATTTTAGACAATACACAGAAAATGACCGTGTCTGACGAGATTTAAATCAGCTACAGTATCAAACGATAGTTTCCGTTATCAGAGGAATGAAAACACAAATTGAATCGATCTAACTCAATCGTATTATCGTTTGTCAAAAGTATATTAGTCGAAATTCTAAATGTTTTGAATTGTTCAATGGGTTGGATAACAAACATATATGGCCAATATCTGATGATCATTGCTTTTTGTGATATCAAGAAATAAATATTTTCAGATATAATCGATGTACAACTGAGCTATATTCCTTTGATAGAGCAGCATATATATGTGGGTCCCATGTGTTTCAGGAACAAAAACTGTTTGAATTATGTATTCTAGTACAGATTTTAACTAAAGCCAGTGTTTTACCCATAGTTCTAAGAGTGTACTATATACAGGAGTTTTTTGTTTTCATGTTTAATCTTGTCAAAAGCTTTACTGGAATCTTCATAATCAAATCCGTTTCTTCACCTTTCTACATATTTTTTATCACCTTGGTCTCACAGGATCTCTTTTCTCGAAATCCAAGTTGCATTTCAGCAAATATGTTCTAAATGTCGAAGTGTTTAAATATGAATGTCGATTTGTAATTTAAGGAGAATTTCAGATATTGGTAAATGATAGAGAACCGGGTGTGCCCTACATTACTCACCTGACTGACATCTGCTAATAGCCAAGCGCAAGAGCTGTTGGCCAAGAAATCTGAGTCCGAATAATTCTCTCTGTAGAATTTTCTTCCATTGCTGTAGACTGAATACATTAGCAAAACAGTTGCTTCAAAGTTTCTCTGTTTGATATATCTTTATCCGTATTTGATGGCACTGCACGCTCTTCGAGTTACAACGACCTCGTGCTAGTAGCCAATACTTTTGACCTTTACAAAGCATCTAGAAGATGGACCTGGGACAGTCCAGATGGAAAACATCACAACCTGACTGACTACATCTTGGTGAAAAGACGATTTAGCACAGGACTGAACATCGCCAGAACACGAAATTTCCTAGGAGCAGATATTGAAAGTGATCATGATTTATTAATGACAACGTTTCGTCTCCACCTGAAAATAATCAAAAAGCCTAACCAACCAATAATCAGATTTGAAATTGAAAAATTAAAAGATCCTACTGTCGCCGAAGCTTTCCATGCAATGATAGGTAGTAAATTCGTACCTCTTATCATCCTGGAATTCCAAGACCTAGAGTCTCTAACCACCACATTCAACACAGCTGTGACTAGCACAGCCAGTGAGATCATTAGCAAACGTCGTCGGACAAAAGAAACCTTGGGTCACAACAGATGTCAGTGAGTGACAAATGAAGAGAACTGATACAGGGAAAAAGAGATCATGAGGGAGCGAAAAAAAAAGTACATGGAGATAAACAACATGATCAGGGAAAGCATGAGAAAGGCAAAGGAGTCCTGGATAGAAAGACAGCAATATTGCGAAATCGAAGACAGTCTGAACAGAAACAACAGCAAGATTGTATATCAACTGGTGAAAGATCTCACAACCATCAAACAAGGGAAAACTATCACCATCCAAGGCAAATTAGAAAAATACCACGCAGGACATTAAGAGATCCTCCAGCGATGGACAGGATACTACTCAGAATTGTATAATTATAAGACCCAGGGAGACCCAGCAGTACTAAACTGCTCCCAGTCAGAAGAAATCGCTGACAACACCATTCTTCGCGAGGAAGTAGAGTCTGCAGTTAGGTCACTGAAGAAAGGAAAGTCAGCTGGAGTTGACACCATACCACCACAGTTCATGCAAGCAGGAGGAGAAAAGAAGGTTACAGTCTTAACAACAATCTGTAGCAAGATACGGCAGACAGGAGAATGTCCCACCACAGAACCATTAATCTAATCAGCCACCAGAGCAAAGTCATGCTGAAGATAGTTCTCAACCGATTAAAGCCTCAAGCAGAGACATTTATTGCTGAAGAGCAGAAAGGCTTCCGATCAGTATGGAGCACCACAGAACAAATTTTCAAACTCAAACTCCTTTGAAAGAAATATCTTCAGAATCATCTTAATATACCACATCTATCACAGACTTCAAGAAGACTTTTGATTGGGTATGGCATGCAGCCTTATAGGCAACTATAAGGAAGTAGAACATCAGCTTAAACATGATGCGGGTTATAAAACACCTCTCTGACAAATCAAGCAGTGCTGTCCTCATCAACGGCAGTTTATGGCATTGGTTACAAACAACAGTCGGAGTTAGACAGGGATGTCTACTATTACCCACACTCTTCAAAATTTCCTGAAAGGGATCATGGAGGATGCCTTGGAAAACCATGAAGGCACTGTTAGGATCGGAGGAAGAACAATCACCAACCTTAGTTTCGCAGATGATATTGATGGCTTGGCAGGAGATGAACAAGAATTGGCTGACTTGGTTGAGCGCCTTAACAAAACCTCCACAGCATACGTTGTGGACATTAGCGCCGAAAAGACTAAACTGATGACAAACAACATCAATGGCGTCAGTGCAAAGATTAAGGTCAGTAGACAGAAGCTAGAAACAGTCACAAGCTTCAAATACTTGAGATAAATTATCATTGATGAGGGCTCCAAACCAAAAACACTGTCTAGGACTGACAGACAACATCAGCACAAAAGAAGGTTGAGATCAACATAGAAGAACAGCAACGCTGATCTCGGTTCCAAAATAATGCTTATGCGCAATATTTTCATATCCATTTTTCTGTATGTGTGTGAAACATGGACCCCCACAGCAGATCTGCAAAACAGGATTCAAACTTTCGAAAAGAGATGCTACCGTAAGATCTTGGTCATCTCATACATTGACCACGTAATTAATAAAGAGATCCACAATAAGATCCAACGAGCCATTGGTCCTTATAAAGACCACCTAAACACTGTGTAAAACGCAAACTGAAGTGATAAGGTCATGTCTCGCGATCATCTGGGCTGGCAAAAACAATTTTGCATGGCATAGTGAGACGGTGGACAAAACGAGGCAGACAGAAAAGAAGGTGGGAAGACATCATTAAAGAGTGGACAAGCATGGGGTTTGGAGAACAGGGAAAGATGGAGAGAACTGATAGTGAAATCATCTGTGGTACCCCAGCCACCTATTAGGTTACGGGATTGATGATGATGATTATGATGATGATGAATGGAACTTCAACATTATTTGTTCAATATTGATAGGAATTTAATATGTCAGGATGCCTTCTCTCAAAATTGATAAAATTCTGTTCAGCTGGATTTTTTAAAGCCATTTTTAAAGTCTTTCTAAGTTCAGCAAAAACGGCCGTATTAGACGGCGAATCGATTTAATTGGTATAAAGCGTGAAAGCCATTCGTACCGGAATATTTTCTGTTAAAATTTTGTGAAAAATTATGCTCATTACTTTTTAGAAAAAGTCATTTAAAGCTATCTCTATTTTTAATAACGGATTATCATATTTCGGCATCATTTGTAACATTATTATGCCAGGATGTTTTCATTTAAAATTTCCATAAATTCTTCTACGTCGTTTTCGGAAAACAAAAAATGTCTTTTGAAGATTATCTTTGAGGTTTTCTTAGGCAACGGCAAAATTTACGACGAATCGACGTCGGGTATTTAAAAAACTGAATGGCATTAGAGCTATTACGCTGTGTCAAATTGTCTGTTGAGCGTCTTTACGAATTCGTTTACGGTTTTTTCTATTTTTCTAACCACTGACAGTGCCTTCATGGTTAGATCTTTATCATTTGTGTAAAGTTAAAGAGAGATTCAAACCAGAATGCAACCTGTACAATTTGGTGGACCTTCGTTAGAAGTTTTTGAGAAGATCAAAGTCATGACGGGCGACGCACAATGCATGAGATATGACAGACCATACCATAAGCTCACTTAGCGTTTCAGCTAAGTTATCACATAATAATGATGAGAAGAGTGTTATCTTTCTATTATCTACCTATGCCTAACGCCTTTTTGTTGGTTACTTCAATTGTATTCCCATTCTATATCAAACAAATCAATGTATACCTTTAGGGTTTTAGCGATGAACAGTTTCAGAGTTCTGACCCAGGGAAAGTCATCAGACGGAAATGAGAGTCCCGGGTTTGTTGCAGTAGTGACTTGCCCTTTTTTCTAGAAAGTGATTATATGGTTATAGAGTGCGAATCTCAATGAGTTTTAAGTTATGACGGGGATCTTGATGGGTAAGGACAGACCCTAGAATCTATGCTGACTGCATACATTAATTCCTCTTGCAATGCCAAGTTTGTATGCAACGTAACGGGTGGGACTATAAACAGCTATCACCTAGGCAGTTTCCCACAGGGGGCAAATGGATATCCTGGGTCAATGCTGGTTGCACAAGCAGCTTGCCCTTTTTATGCCAGTACTGTGTGCAATAGGCATCTCAGTGGATTCATGGTTGTGACCCTAGGACCGAGCACGATTGAAAAAAGAAAAATGCAGCTATGTGACTCAGTGGAAATGTTGGTATCAGACAAAATTAACTGACAATATCCGCAATATTTCTAAATTAAATTCAATGAGAGATATGAGCATTATAGGATCTTGTCTTAAATTCGATCAAAATATGCGGAAATTAGGTAGTGATTTTTTGCCATTCTACCCCTCCTGCCAGTGTAGTAAGATTAATCCTGATGAATGAAAAGCAATCCAAGCTCATTCAGCTGTAGGTGTAGCAAGTGTTATCAAATTTCTACAGTAACGAGATTGCAACATTTGTTACAATGAGTTTACGCCACCCCTATATCTCGCTTTTTAACCTGAATAAAGAAATAATAATAATAATAATAATAATAATAATAATAATAATAATAATAATAATGTCATCATCGTCACAAAAGTTTTAACAGCAGTAACAGTAAAAGCAACAGGTAGTAGTAGTAGCAGTAGTAGTTCTCCTTGTTGTTGCTTTTTATGTTTCATTGTTGTTGCTGTAAACGTCTCAAAACAGGATATATGCCAATAAATATCTCAAATCGGAAATAATCTTAATACGAGATGATACAAACCGACCTGATAAGAGATCCGGATGCCATGTCCGTGAATAATCTCTGCCGTGAGTCACACCAAATGTCACATTAATAGCTTTCTACCACTCTGTTTCCTAGTAAATATCCGTAAATTATAGCATATACTCTCTCTCTCTCTCTCTCTGTCTCTCTGCAAAATTTGATCAATGAAGAAATATGATATTATCGTGATAGTTGACCCACCCATACGCTAGAGTGATCGTTTTTATGTACATATACTAATCAATAGTACTCCTAACTGATATTCTAGCGTTACTTGTTTTATGTGCATATACTAAACAAATAGTACTCCTAACTGATATTTCAGCGTTACTTGTTTTATGTGCATATATTAATCAAATTGTACTCCTAACTGATATTCCAGCGTTACTTGTTTTATGTGCATATACTAATCAGACAGTACTCCTGATATTCAAGCGTTAATTCGCTGTTAGAGACATAACTTTCAACAACAACCGTTTGTATCATACGATTCGAGCATGATATTTATTGTATACTCCTCGCGATAAAGTAAGGATGAAAGGGGCAGAGGAGGGTAAAGGTATTGGATTAACTTAGCTGTAATTAACAATTCTTCATAAATAACCATTTCAGAGACAACTCGTTTTAAGGGTATTACTCAATTACCGTTCAGAATATAATAATTATGTACAAATCCATTAAGGGTAAAGCCACACTGGTGTGGCGAATCGTCATGCCAATAGTATTATCATAATGGACGTATAAAGCCTCGCTTACCTATCACGACACCCAACCCAGAACCCCTTCTATATTCCCCATGATCTTTGCCCGTTGTAAATTTTTTGCACACATGTGCATTCGCTTCTCAACAGCGTCATGTCTTCACTGGTTGGGGAGCCGTGATAGGTAAGCGTGGTCTCGTACACCTATTATGATAAGACACATTGACTCAAGTCTTACTACATCAAAATATGTTACCCGTTTCGGGTTCCGTATATGTGTGCGGATAAACCGAAAATTTTCCATCTCGGCCAGCAAAGTCTCAAAGTTAGCTGTGGTGATCGCTCGATGGCCACCGAGTACAATGTGGCAATTGTGCCGATACTGCTTTTTGCCGCCCCCAGAATTCTGAATAGACACGTCTTAATTTGCGTAAGTGCCACCCCAAGAATCCTGAATAGATACGTCTTAGTTTGCGTAAGTGCCACCCCCAGAATCCTGAACAGATACGTATTAGTTTGCGTAAGTGCTGCCCCCAGAATCCTGAATAGATACGTATTCGTTTGCGTAAGTGTTACGAAATAATTTTTCATGTAACACCGGTTACACTAGTCGATATAGCTCAGACAACAATTCTAATCATTGTTGCCGTAGTCACAACTCCCGCCACACCTAGCATCTACGTCAACAAACATGCATTTATATTTTGTGAGTAAAACGGTTTTCTTGGCGATGTCATCTCGCACTGTTGTTCAGCTAAAATTATATTTTCGCGTCGGTAGCTTTGAGGGTCCATCACATTTCTTCTGTTAATAACGTAACTGCAAAGTATAGTTGCTCGACAGGATGGTCTCGCTCGGTGCAACACGCAAGTGCTCGACGATGACATAGCATCAAGTGACTGGGTGTTTTCGCGTGCTAATGCGATGATTCCATGTTGGCCTCGATTTGGTATCGGTGATTACTTCAATTGATTTCTGTTTGACCGTGGCGTAGATCACGCAGATATTCATCGACAAGTGGAACAAATCATCATCAATGTTGGCACATCCTCCCAGCTGATCCAACACCCCATCGCTCATGTTCACTGTGTATACAAGGATCAGCAACGTTCAAAGACAAATTCCAAGTACGGTCAATTTTCAATATTTAGTCCTCATATCCTTATTTTTTCAAACTTGTTAATCTTAAACGAACCTGCAACATAAGGAGTTTTTATGTGATTTTTAATTGGGATTTGATCAGCAGCACCACTTTTCATAACGTCAACAACTCGCAGTACAACTTGTTCAGCAATCAGTGCAGCGCTCGAGGCTATGCACGCTAGAACCTTTCGAGCTCCTGTATTCAATCCATGGACGACACCGCCAAGGCTATTTCCGTAAAATGTCACGTAAACTTATTTCTTGTATTAAATATTAGGTCAGTCTCTAATATACAGTTGTATCGTCAGAGTCTCCCTTCGGAGGTCCAATGCGTGCCTGTCCTGGGAAAAACGAACGTATGTCAATCCGAGATTGTTACATTGGAGATAACTGACGCCGCTGGAGTAATCGAGAGCAGATCACTCTTCGACGCTGAATCTAAAAGGTTCGCTTGGTAACTTCCGCTTATGGCGCCAAGGGTTAGATTAACATGAATCGTCGTGGTAATCTTCACAATGTTTGGGGCGATACTATATCCCATGCGTAAGATTCGTATTGGAGGAATATTATTAATATCTTTGGGCCTACAAAAAAAAAAAAAAACAC
This sequence comes from Megalonaias nervosa, assembly GCA_016617855.1. Lineage (NCBI taxonomy): Eukaryota > Metazoa > Mollusca > Bivalvia > Unionida > Unionidae > Megalonaias > Megalonaias nervosa. The sequence goes on from JAECUM010025536.1 coordinate 29,567, forward strand.
CGACGAACATGCGATGCCAACCGCGTACTGTACAGAGATAACAGAGCTGAGTAAAGAAAGGTGTAACAATTGTTCCAAAAGAAAGGTGTGACAATTGTTCCAAAAGGAAGATGTAACATTTGATGCACTTGATACAGCTATACGCATAATTTTCGAACTCTGTCGCAAACCTGGTAAACGGAGATGAAGGAGGAACAATAGTAGTGTAGGAGGACGATATAGCCTTATGTAGACTTCTATGTTAAATTTGGGGGTTTGCAGTATAGCCTCAAAACAGAAAATGGAACAGGATGGGACTGTTTAGCCTCAAGGGAAATTGAACAGGGGGTGACGCCACGGTACTGGACACTGGCAACAATGTTGCAAGTGGCTGACCTCAATCGGGAGGACAGTGAATACGCGTTACTCTAGGGACAATAGAAACATGTATAGAGACATAGACATAGACAAGCAAACAAATACACAAGAATGGCAAGAGCGAATATATATCTTTTCAGGCAATGGAGTGGCCCTGAAAAGGGCCTTTGGGGTTTATTTTTGTTACAACATTCAGTTAACACACAGGGCATCGCACGGATCTCCTTCTCTTCCTCAAACATCGTCTGACCTCTGGACCGTAGATTAAGAATAGCTTCCGTCAGCCTTGCCTCTCCACACAGATTCTTCGTTTCCAAAGGGCTGTCTCTGTGAGATGGGCAATTGCCCATGATGATCTGACATACATGGGAGTGTAGACGATTCTACGTTAGTCCACATCTTGTGACGAGAACAGGTGACGGGAATGAGGTGAACCGCGGTTATTTATAGTGGAAGAGCGGATCGAAACGGACTGAGTTCTTTCACCGATCCTAACGCTCGTTACAAAATTCAGTCACAGTGCGGAGAGAGCTACCTGTGACGTTACATTCCCTATATAGGTGCGCAGTGAATCAATGTGACAGAGGTAGAACATGACGGAAACTAAGAAGAAAATAAATTGGGGTGCACCGGCCGTGGAGACGAGAAGTGATGCCATAGCAGCGGCTAACACGGTCCTACTTCCAGAAGGGAACGATTTTAATTGGGATTTAGTAAATTTTCTCTCTTCTTCACAAGAATTTGTTCCGGTACCAGCAACTGCACTGCCTTCTCCTTCCTTACTGTACGTCGAGGATTTTAAACAGAGACAGAAAGAAGAATTGGAGAATTTTTTGCAACAGCAGAAAGAAGCAGAACAAGCCATTCTCATTCAACAGCAACAGCGAAAAGAAGAGGCAAGAAGAAAACGACAGGAAGAAGAAGCAGAGAGGAAACAAGGTCTAGGAGAGAAAGAGGACAGTGAAATGCAAACGGTAACGGTACTCTTAGACATTTTGGCAGAGTTAAGGAGTCTGAAAGAAATGTATCAGACTTCTTTAATACGACCCAAGAGAAAAAGACCTTCCCGAACTAAATAGCCCAACCCCGTCAACACACCTACTACGCCTGAGATACCAACGCTAGTGATCTTTACCAAATCATCGACAGTAGCAGGTCCAGAAGTAGGCCTTGGCCGTGGCAAAGTGATAAGGCAGTTAAAACTCATTGCTTCCCGTTCCTGAGTTTCTCTTTTTAAAAACCAAAAAACCAAACACCCAATGGCTCTTTTCAGAACCACCCACGTCTCTCGACAAGAGACTACTCACTGTTTGCCAGAATCAAGTAAAACTCAAAATCCCATATTTTGCCCATGATGGACGGGTGTGAGTGCGTGCGTTTAGGTTCTTATTATAAAACTCGAAACCAAGAGACACTTACGTTTTTCTGTCTGGTATATTCTCATAAAATTTACAATCCAATTTCACAACACATCACTTTAAAAAGTTCATAGACTTCTTCTTCTTTGTATTTTCACTCTATCCTTTTTCAAATTTCTTCACTGTCACAGGTTTCTCCTCTTCTTCCTCACTTTCTTCTCGTCTTCTTTTCTTCTCTTTCTGGACGTGTCTGGGTTCTTCCTTATCAGAGGGTACCTCTTCTTCCTGTTCGGAACCCCTCTCTTCTGCTACTGTTGTTTATTAGGGCAGTCTGAAGACCAGTGTCCTTTCTCTTCACAATGATAACAGGTATTTTAACTTTTGTCTCTTTTAATGCCTGTCAGAAGACCGATTCTATTTCTTCTGACAGATATAGCAAGTATCGTGACTTTTATCTCGAAAGGAGGGGGAGTAGTCCGTCGGCTTCTCTGAAGAAAACCTTCGTATGACACCTCACAAAGCTCTGATCAGAAGTTCGATCTGTGTTGGCTCTTCCATCTTTCTGGTCGGATTCAGAGTATATGAATACTTTGAGGGAAGACACTGACCCTTTATATAGGGAACACACTGGCATTACATTGATATATAGGGGGTCATGGCGTTTAAAATGTAGTCATTTGACTTTTTGCACTCAAGATAAAACGATCGCACCATTTCGTGGAGAAAGGAGAAGAAAGTAAAAGGCAGAAACTTGATATATCGCCTCGCACAGTAGCTGAAGTCGTGGCTCAAATTCATGTCAGCGATTTTGAAGATAACAAGAGTGAACCAGAATCCAGACCCAGAGAGTCTTCGTCAGACCAAAGTCCACCACCAGTAACCCCTGAAGATTACTCCCACATTCGAAATAACGGATACACGCCCCTCTACAAAATTCAGAACCACAGCCTACACGTACACGGTGAAGTTTAAAGATTT
>JAECUM010025537.1:0-41726 GCA_016617855.1 Megalonaias nervosa
TCAACATCGAGATAGATTTAATTTGTTCGTGTTGGAACATAGGAAAACAAGTGTTCATATTCACATAAGAACTGTTTTAGTTCACTCTTTTTTAACATAATTTTATGACACAATTATTTTCTGTTTCCGCATCCCAGGAGTGTTAATGCTATAATGAACCATAAAATTTAGCCCGAAGAGGATTCTGAGGCATGGGCAAGAGAGCTAGAAGAACCCTTGGACCAAGCTGAAAACGTATTTTCCTATGTATTTCCCTCATGCCTTAGTTTCGTTTTTAACTGACAGAGTGAAGATTACTTCTTGATACTTCACCAACCGCTTACACCTTAAATTTTAAATCAAAAACATAGTCAAGAAGACTAATGTCTGAATCATCTGCTGAGAGAAATTTCTTTTTAATAACTTCAGTGGTACTCGGACAGTATGTCTAAAACCTAGTTCAAAAGGACTAAGACCTAATGATTCTTGAACTGATTCCCTTGCAGCAAACAACAACAAATGAACACCCGCATCCCAATCCTTTCATGTATCAAAGCAATATGACTCGATCGTATTCTTCAAAGTTTGATGAAATCTCTCCAGAGCCCCTTGACATTCAGGGTGATAGATACAAGACTCAAACTGTTGGATGCCTAATTCATGCATAACTTGTTAGAAAATTCTAGTCATAATGTTTTAGCTTTGATTAGATTGGGAAGGCCATCAAGTGTAAAACCTTTATCATAGCTTTTACTATGGTTTTAGTTTTAATATCTCTCAAAGGATTTTCCTCTATATATCTTAAGGACGTACGATTATGGGCAACAAGTATTTGTTACCTGACTTGTTCTTAGATAAGGGACCAATACAGTCCATTATTATTCTGCTAAGGAGTAGTTTGCAGATGAACCTAAGTTATCTTCTGATTGGATTTTCCTGTCATTTGACAAGGGCGACGAGGTCTGCTGCTTTCAGAAATATCACGTTTAAGTTTCGGTCTAAAAAAAATGATCCAAGATCTTGTGATAAGTGATTGACTCCCAGATGACCAGCCAAGCGAGTTTCTTTGGCTCCACTAAAATTTCCTCTCGTTATGACTTCTGAACGACAGTTTGATAGCCCACTTAAATAGTAAAATGAAACGCGAAAAGGAAAAGGAAAATTATTTTCGTACTTGTTATATCAGTTGAAATGATGTTTCTGACATTTACCCATAGAAGGAGAAACGAAAAAGCAGTCTACGCTCCATCCCTAATTCATTCTCGATAGTACCGTCTGACCCTCCTCTTATCGGGGAACAGTAGAAGCACTTTCCATGTCATAATCGCTGCCAAATGCATACATGCATGTTGTTATGGAATTCTGTATCACAAATGTAATCCTAATACAAGTCAAGAGGCATTGATAATGAGTTATTTTTGAACGAGAAACATGAGCACACCAGTCAGAGGAACGTGATCGTGTTCTCTTCGTTGTACTGAATATGACGGTTTCACCGAATGTAACTATCTCATTATCACCATCTTGTCCTCGAGTTGTTGACGTGAAGGTTTTTAAATCTTTTCCTGAAAATAAAGATAAATATAGTACAAATTTTAGGATATTCTTCGGGGACAAGCAGACATTAAACAAATAAATTATTATCACCACCCTCATAAGAATGGCAGAAAATACTTTTGTCGCTGAAATTTCACGAAACTTAATCCTATGTGTCTAAGATTCCTTTGCAATCAAACTGGTAAAAGTTATAAAAAAGACAGTTCTAGTCCATAAGAGACTTGCACTGGTCTTTACGGTAATATATCGATTAACACAGCATGTTCTCTTTCCACTAGGCAAACTTTTTCTGACACCCACTTTTCCTAATCCTGTACCTGGAGTGGCCGCAACTTACTTGTCTACTACATTTCAGGCCTGAAACGGGACGAAAGATAAAAAGCCTATCGGACTGGCAGCTAGTTTTGCCATTATAGTACTAATCCAACATTCAGATCCTGTCCGCTTCTATAGGCAACCGCCAAGCAATTTACTCCCAATATGTCCGATTTAGGGCATTTGTACTATGTTATGAATTTTATGTATGAATAAATATCGGTGACATCAATTTAACCCTGAATCGAAGAATAAGGTCTCTTTAGCCAACCTAAACATTGTTTGACAGAAATAAATTAAGACCTTTACCCCAAAAAGGGGTTCTTTTGTTTTCGCTTGTTATAGATCCACATAAACTGTTATGTGTCTTTGATTTCCGTTATTATATACGAATATGTTATTACAGTTCATATGATACAAAGAAAATACCTTACGTATGCCGTAACAAGGAGCTACGTATCTGTTACATATTGCCATAAAAATTGCATATGATTCATCAATTGTTTCATAAATAAATATATGTCAATTACGCATAATTTGCGATTATCATATATTTGTAGGAACTATACCGTTGACGAAACCACCGGCGGATACTGCAAAAGAGAATACTTCAGTTTTAGAGATGAATGTCAATGTGTCCAGCGAACACCTACTCATGACAGAACTTATGAGAAAATATGATAGCTCTATCAGACCTGTTTACAACTCGTCCAAAACTGTACAAGTATTACTTGGCCTTACCCTTACGCAGATTCTTGATTTGGTGAGTTCCTGTTTTGAAGAAAGTGTTAAATGCGAGACCTATAATTTAAAATTAAATTAAAAAAGAAAACGTGAGTTTGGATGATTAATGTTTTCTAAAATTTAGGGGACGCCTGTGATAACATTCACATGCCTGTGATCAGTAGAAACATAAGATCTGAAGTTACTGACAATGAAAACACTATGAATGAAAGAAAATGCAGATATATCAGCTTCCAATTACTGCAGCATTCACCTAATTGTAAATGCCAAAGATCTACTATTAAAAATACTGCGGGATTTAATATTCACTACGGGATGAATGTTCAGTCTGTTTCCGCTAATACGTATGATTCTGAACAAGCCTATAATTCTTCTCAACCCCATAAAATCAATAATAATACAGAGCTATGTGTGAGCTTTTATCATATTTGTAAGTGCACCAAGTAATGAAAAAGCCACTTGGCATAAATTTATTCCTTTCATATAAATTATGGGAACTAAACTTGCCAGGAATAATTGATTTACAAATACTTTAGATTGTATGACGCATTTATTCCGGACATTTATGAAGACAATGATTGTCACTAATGCAATTATGACCAATAGTTTATTTGAATGTAGCCGGAAATATTGTATTCTGTTGTATTCTTAATGCGAGGTTGCTGCTGGCCAGCTATGAGCTTGGACTCTGTTTTATATTCACATTGGTGTTTGTGATTTTATTAGTCTTTTCTATGTCAGTATGTTTAGTATATTTATCACATACCCATTAAATCTTGCACGCGTTATCGGGCTTTCGATATAGCTGTTCAATCCATATATCCACTAATACACACCCTGATTGGTAACTATTTAGGTGTCTTCATCTACGTCCGCTCGTCAGAAGTTTTAGACGTAGTAAATCGAACTTTTTAAATCCCTATTGATTTTGATTTTAATTCATACTGTAAAGCTAAATTTGTCAAAAACGTGAAAGTAGTATTAATAAATACAAAACCGCATTCGTGTTTTGTTCCGAGTCGAGGGAAAGAACTCATTTGTTATGAGTTATGAATACGTTTCGGCCTGACGGCCACGACTCATCTCTCTTACCATATCACATTAGCTCTTTCCACCAACTCAGAACAAAGCTAATTTAAGGTTTTGCATATTTTTATGACCGATATTCCAATATTATCTTTGGGTATTTTATGGGCCTTTTTGGTACCAATGTTTGTATATATTTATTTTGTTTTAAACAGAATTTATCAAATGTTTATTATGCAACAATGTCTGTTTGTGAAGTAAAGAAAACTGGGGAATTCAGTGGAAACCACCTCTCTTGCATGGACAAATGATTATCTTTGAACTTGTTGAAACCTGAGATTGAACTCAGGTATTATAGCGCTAAAATTTATTGTCTTTTTTGTTATATGAATATTTATTAGAACGCGATATTAAATTGGTAACTTTACCTATGCTAGGAGTAACTGTTATATTTTTTTCAATTGTTACAGGACGAGAAGAACCAAGTTCTCACGACGAATGTATGGCTTGAAGTGGTAAACAAAAATGTTTTTCATTGTGTATGCTGCGAAGCAAAATATTTAGAATTATTCAAACCTATTTTCCGATCCATAGTATGCTGTTGTCACAAGCATTACTGAATCCTAAGACTGGTGACACATTTATCTGTAGCGCATTCTGCTGATCAGTTAAAGAACTAATGTCGATTACAAATGTATAGTGATTATTTAACTAACCGGTGTTGTCCCTAGGGATGGACAGCACCTATTATATCCTACTGGTAAGCAGATGATGCGAATTTGGTCTATTTTTCCTCTTTATCATATATAAATGTTATACGTTGTGTTCCACCTTAGGACGTTTTCAGCCGATGGCACGTTAAATATCCGATAACGTTCAATGTTGTGGCAAATGACGAAGTTCCTCTGATACTCCAAAATTTTGTTAAATTTCTTACAGCTTCGGATTGCGTTAGAGGTACATTTGAATACACTATGTACTTGGAGTATATTCATGGACGCTCTATTGGGTGAGCATAATGCATTCAATGCTTGCATCCATCGGGTAGGAAGAGATGCATTTCTCGTTTCATCGACTGGATAAGTTATTGGATGTTTGAAATAAACAAAGACTGGTTGATATGCCCGATAAGGATGCAAACGTTTGAATAAATATCCTCACAGTTGGAAGAATTATAATAGGTATTAGTGACTTAGGGTTTTGTACATCAACACTAGTAGCTGAAGGAGATGAACTCATATCATAACGGTACTTGAAAGGTGACAGTTACACAGATTTGAAAGAATATTAATAGAAGACAGACATTTAATTATTATTAGGTATTTTCTCGCTTCAATGTTGTTTTTTAAACGGAAAATCGTTTTTATAACGCAGATTATTTAACATATAATGGTTTCCTTTGATTTTTGTCAGTTTCCCTCTCATGCACTCGAATATAAGACGAGATTCACAACGAAAATCAAACTAACGTAGGTTATCTCATAGGTTTGTTTATCGAAAGTGAGGTTTAGAGAGCATCCTAGAAGCAATGGCGGACTAACATAGCCAAACAGATTATTTGGATCTGTCTTGTGACATAAAGTGCTTTAAATTAAGAGAAAATGTTTAAAGGAAATAATGACTAATATCATTTTCGAAGTGTCAATGGACGAATATGTTCTGTTAGCTACCAATGGAGGTGCCAGTAGGGGATTCGTGTTCATCTTCCCCCCCCCCCGCCCTTTTTGGTTTAAAAGTGTTAACGTTTAATCGAAAATCGGAAAAAGTTTGCCGTATTAAAACTAAAATATACACTCATCTCAATATAAACACCTCGTAGAAAAGTCATGATTCCACCACTGTTCTATAGACAAAACTACATATGAGTTTTATTCCGAGTGGGCGGAAAGAACGCGTTTGATACGGCGTTGGAATATTGAGGCCGCCAGGCGGAGACGCATGTTCTTATGCTGTATCATTTGAGTTGGGGGCTGGGGGGGGGGCCTGACGGAATAGAACATTATTATGAAGAAATATAAAAGGAATAAAACTTGCTTCTGCGATCGGTCGTGAAGAAAAACAATGAAAGCAACAAAAAAAAAAAAAAAAAAAACCTTGCTTTAAAACTTCAGGATTGCTAAAGAACTAATGTTCATGAAGTAATTATCTGGTAATGACTGGCTCTTTGATTTGATGATAATCAAGCAGATAATACTATTTATTATTTGAGAATAAACAATAATTTATTAACAACTTCGATAGGTTTGTGTTTTATTGTATACTTACTACTAATGTCAACTGTAGCATTTGGACGTCACAGATACGGATTGGGTTCAAGATATTTATTTAATTTATTTACCGTGACGATTTCTTCTATCCAAAAAAGATTATAAAAATTGGTGCTTACTTGACGCTTGAACTCAACAAATCGTCCCACAAAACAAATTGAATTTACCAGTGCGTAAAATATTCTCCCTTTTCCTTATAACTCTTTCCTATTTCGATTTCCAGCTTTAATGTGTTCACTCTGTCTCATTTGATCTTTTCAAACTTCAGCTATTCTTCGTTTTCTACGTATAAATTATTTACTAAAACAAAACAGAAAGTCAGAGCTTTTGGCTTTTGCTATCCTTTACCAAATGTAAATTTCAAAAGCAGAAACTTTCATTTCCATTCACGATCACACACACACACACACACACACACACACACACACACACACACACACACACACACACACACACACACACACACACACACACACACACACACATTTGATATTAGATGTATACATATTTGCAGCGACTTTGTTATCATTAATTTACTACAACGATACCGGTATATAGTTATCGAACAAGAAAATGTTTAATTGAATTTTAGTATTAAAACAAATACTTAAGTCAAGATTGAACTGTACTGACTTTTAATAAAGCAATTTTTTATTAATATTTTTAATAAATCAATAGTTTAATAATATAATGTGTTTTATAATATTTTAACACGACATTAGTAACACAAAATGTCTCAGTTTTCAAGCATCTACGTCAAACAACGTAAAGCACAATTTCCATTCGTAAACAATACCCCACAGAACTGATCGAATTAAAAAGAAAATATTACAAGGTTTCAGCTTTTAATACAAATTTCGCCACCGAATTCCGATGTACAAGAAAAAGACAGTAGTAGGAGAAAAAGCTGGTTCTGGTTCCAGACCCTCTCCCCACCCTCCAAACAAATATAAATTACCCTCTCAGAGACCCTAAAATCCCACCCCAAAACGATTTTCACAAAATGAAAAGGCTGGTTCTAGCTCAAATATAATCTAAGACTTTTACCCACCCTCCAAATAAATATAAATTACCATCTTGGAGACCCTCCAAAAATATAAATTACCATCTGGGAGCCCCACCAGCCTCCCAAACAACTAACCTCTACCTCCTTCATACCTCATCACCAATTATCAATGTTTCAACTGTTGATATTAGAAATATTTCATCATCACGATAATAGAGACTAAACTTTCCTTTACCGCTCACACAGCGACGACGTTCGAATAAATCCTTTATTTGTGGTTTGTTAAGAGGATATTTTTTGTCGATAAAATATACTTTTGACCGGTCGAGATTAATGGTAAGTTTAGTATATTTTGTTGACTTATCGGATCATGAAAGTTTTTAAATCCTGCTGATAACTTCTGGCTCAATTGTTCAAGATAATTGAAATACTCGCTGTCACCAGATCTGATAAGTGAAAGTTTTAGCTTGTCACCAGCAACATTATTGCCGCTGAAACATATACCTGATGTTTCATTATTAATTTCAACTGTCAACTGTTTGCCGTCTATCATTAGATATTTGATCTTGCTATTGTAGCTATTTGTCACTGTCAAATTTTCAAACATTATTTTTATTGTTTACACAAAATTTCATACCTTAGTCATCGAATATAATATCGAGTATAGATCTATCATCAAAACAATAACCAAGTGCAAATGTATCTACTCCATTTTCGCAATAACGTTTGTCATCAAAATTACTCAATCCGCGTTTGATAATGACATCTGTTTCGAGTTTATCACGATTTGTTCGAATAGCCATTGCTCTTATAAAACTAACGCCGCCGTCAAGCGCGTACTTGTAATCATCAAATTTCATAAACTTTTTAACAAAATCGCGAGGCAGACCTTTTGCCTTTTTCGTTATTTTATTATTATCTAGCAATACGGCGTACATTTTACTGCGCAATCTGATAAAGTATTTGATGATGATCGAGTTCATTTCATCTTTAAACTTACCAATAACCTTTTTATTTGTGTCGTCATGAAATTTACTGTCACGAGGGTAATCGGAAAGATCAAACAGATGTCGATTATCGTATATATCTTGATAGACGTCCTCACATTCGATTTCATACACGAGCGAGTCGGTATCAGTAAACAATAGTCTACTGGACGGCCATTGATTTTTAACAAAATTATAATGAAAATCGTACATGAGCCACTTCGATAAATCTAACAAGGAAGCTCCGACGTAAATTGGCTTATTTAGTTTTAGATTTGTATTTCTTCTTTGTATCGCGACAAGATTTTCATTAAAAATTTTCATGCTAACAAAATCGTCGTCCGACACAAGTTTATTTCTGCGGTTGATATCATTAACTAGCTCGATATTTACCCGTTTTCTAATATTTTCCATCGTCTTACCAAAAACGGAATTGTTCATAAGCTTAAAGAAGTTTTTTTTCAAAATCGGTTTTCGCTACAGCTCTTCGCGAAGTGTTCGAGTTAATATAACCTCTCATCCACGGCGACTGATTAAACTTTAAAACTCTATGAACTTTCCTCAACACAAGACCAGCATCTACTGCTTGTTTTAAAACTTTGTAATGCAAAACATAATTTTTCTTATCGAGTAAGTTTGGTACTAGTTTTTTTACCATAGAATTTTGTCTTGGTGATGCTGTCGCTTGTTGTTCTTGAGATAACAAACTATAATCTATTATTATTGATTCTGCACAGAAAGGATAATCGTTGTGTAAATTGTGTAGCGAAGTTGGATAATCGAGATCAACTTCAGCAAAATACGAAACATCGTCAGGTATCTTTTTTTCTGTCTCCGATAAAAATTGTTCAGATGTGATCCAACGAAATCCATTAAAAGGCATTGGTTCTGCCATAGAATAACCGTACAAATTATTAAAATCTAGATAAACTATATACTTCGAAGGTAGTTTAGGATTGTACTCTTTTAGGTATTTGTTGTTTGCTTCAGCATATTTCTTTGTTATAACGCTAATACCGCCTCGAATACCTTTCTCGATAAAATTGAACATATTAACGTCAGTCAGTAATTCTAACCTTACTTTACTAAACTTTAACAGAGCGTCCCAAGATAACCCGGGAGCAGAATAATACCAACAAGGATCTAGTCCATAATTGCTGTAGATTACTCGACGAAAACTTTCAAAAACATCTGCTAGCAATAACACGTCGGTTTTTAAATATAAATCATGGTAATCACCAAATGTTCTGCAGTTAAATTTATTCCAAATATCTTGTGCATATTTATACTCGTCATCGGTTATATTTTCATTTTTGAGTTGCGAGTAAAATTTATTCTTGTCAGGTAAAGACGTTTCATCAAATTTACTCCAATCATCGAGATACTCGTACAGAAATACTCCTTTTTTAGTCAGTAGATTAAATTTATCTCCAAAACAGTCTCGTAGGTTATCAAACTCGCTACAATCTTTCACTAGCTCATCCAATGATGCTGTCATAAACTGTAGGCTGTCAATAAAACGCAACTTACCTAAAGTAACTGACATATACTTTTCAAAATTATTTGGAATGCACTTGATTACGTTATTAAGTTTTAAACGAGATATTATGTTGGGATCACCAAAAGCTTCTACGATAATATGGCTATCATATCCTCGGAAGTTGTGAAGAACAACTGGAATAAAATTTGGAGCATGAAAATTTAAATTACACTGATCATGAGCCGCTCCACGATACTGTCCGGTCAAATGGCAATGGTCACGTACTTTTTTATTATCAGAGACGTCAAAAGCTTTTTCGCAAATATGACAAAATTCCGCTTGCTCGTGATCAGATTCTTGTTGAGATGTTAGTTTTATTATTGGAGTTATTCTTTTTAAACGATTAAATATATTATCAACTTCGCTAATTAATTGCTTGAGAAGCCAAACAGCCGGATTATTACCACGATATAATTTGATTGGTTTGGATAATCTCGAATCAGTACAACAAACTATCTTATACGCTACCCCACATGGAACATGGTTTTGAGTTTTTCTTGTACTCGATTGGTTAGGATTATTTTCTACGCCAAGTACAGGCTGAAGTAAGCATTCGAAATCAGCGTATATAACGAAAGGAATTTTTAGTTTGTGATTGTGATTGACAAACTGCAGTAAACTATTTTCTTTGGACGGCATCGTTATTCGTTGTACGTCACTACAGTACTGCAAATGTTTTTGTAATGTTTCATTGTTTTCACAACCGTGCAAACAGCGATAACAAAAGAACGTTTTTTTATTTCATTTATTATACTGTCTGCCAACTAGTCCATTAAAGTTTTTAATCCAAACGTTATGATTTTTATAAAACAGCAAGTTTATTGTCGATTGTGAAGCTTTTTCTGAAATATATCTCGGATAGACGTTTTCTTTTTCATCCAGTCCGAAAACATTTATTGAAACATTATTTTGCTTTTCAAACTTTGGTATTTGATTTTCTGCAACTGGAAAGTCGATGCCATTAAAATTTAATTTTGATACGTGACTAATATACTTGTCAACACGATCAGCATTTTTTTTTCTGCTGGAAATAGCGCAGAAAGAATAGACCACTGAAAACATTTGTTATCGACGTTCTTTACGTTTATACAGCATTTTTTATTTTTTATTTTTTGTGGCAGGTCAGTATACGAACTACCGCGTAATACGTTATATTTTATTGTGTGAAATAAAATTTCCGTAATAATTTTAAAACTTCCAACCCGAACCCGATTCGGTAAATTCTTCTATCTTTTTCCAAATTTCCTGGTGTATTTCATCAGCTAGTGACAAAAGATTAGTCCCAAGCAAAACACGCCTTGATTTTGCATTAATGTAAAGGTCTGCGATTTCCTCGCTAGTCACAAGTAGCTTTGAAAACATAACGTGATATTGCACTAATATTCTTAGACCCTTATGTTTTTCAAGTTCACGTTTTACAGTCGGCTCTAGCAAATGATAGAGATTTGTTGCAGTGAAATTTACCAATACGATTTGTTTATCAAACCGATAACTGTTGTCAAATCCTATAAAGGCAGTCGCTATTTTTTCAGGTTCTCCCATAAGGCTCTTCTTGGATATATCACGTAATTTCAACATTGCTATATATATAGTGTAATATTATATATCTAATTGTTTGTTCGATCGATAACTCACCGCACGCCAGTTGAAAAATCAATTAGAGATATAAAATCCTTATAGTATAATGACAGAAATTCTGAGATATATGAGACTGACAACGGAAGAGCAAGAATCATATCATGTTCACCCGAAGTACAACTTATATGCTGGAAATGCATTGGGTTCGGTTATTAACTTAAAATCTAAAAAATCTATTGGTAGACCAACACCAGCTGGAATGATAATTTCAGTGAAAGGTGATGACACAGATATGACTGAAATGTTTAGAAAAGATTTTATTTATACTTTGTTCTGCGATGATATTCCAGAAGGACAAAGAGTATATAGAGTAAATCGCTCGATTAGTGATGATAATATTGAAAATTTAGCTTTACAAGATGAGTATCAACCTTATCCGGTATTTGATTTATATGAGACTAACGATCGCGGTATTATTAGAAATAGAAAAGCAAACAAAGTATTAGGTAATTTGCAAAATAGTGGATATTTGAAGGTGACGATACGTGGAATTAAAACAGATCAAGTTCATTATCAATCTCATTGCTTTATTTATGAAACGTTTAATGGTGCTATTTCAAATAATTTAGTTATCGACCACATCAACAGCATTAAATCCAACAATCGCATTGAAAATTTAAATTTAGTTACACCAAAAGAAAACACCAAAAGAGGAATTGGTGGTGGTAATAATTTCAAGAACCCTAAAAGATCAGTTATTTCAGTCAATATTGAGACTAGAGAAGAAATGAAATTTAAATCAATATCAGCTGCCGCAAAGCATCTTAAAATTCATCTACAGAGAGTAACAGACGTCGCCGACGGCAAAACTAAAACAGCAACGTCAACATCCACATTTGATAGATTTAGTTTCAAATATGATGATTAATTATATTTCGTAATTCTGTCTTAGTAAGACAGCTATAAGCAAACATCAAAATATCATCGCGATCAAATTTTAATGTTATAAAAGCACTATCATTAAGTTTATATTTTTCTGCTGCTGTTAGTAATATCCTATCATTTTCGCCAGGCATCACAATAACGTCAACAGAATATACACTATAACCCGACAGACATTTTCGAACTGCCTCAGCCAATTCCTTGTAATTTAATACATTAACCTTTTGATGATATTTTACATCGGGAGATTTCGTTTCGCTGGTCATTATTATTATAAATTAGATAAAAGTATATTATAATATGAACTTGATGAAAAGACTTGATGAAATATATTCGGAAGATACAATCGCAGGAGATTTTACAGTCACTAACAACAACTTAATCTCTACCGATATAGACAAATTTTCTAGTTATAGCGAAGATGATATTTTGTACAACAATAAATCTAACGATGATGAAGTAGTTACTGTCGCTGACAGAAAAAAATTACAGCAGACCAACTACTGGACGATATAATGTTAAGTATCACATTGCTAAAAAAAATAATAAAAATTAATTTTACTATTACCGAGCAACAAATATTTTGGCAGCTTATCAAACCATTTTTAAATCTGAAGATAACTGGCCAGCGAAGGAGCATAAAATACGATTTTATTTTTGCTAAGATATTTAATTTAATGCCAGTTGATAATGAAAGAAAATTACATTTAATTTCGTTATGTAAAACTATCAAATGTAAATCTGTACTTGTGAAATACGAACAAATTTACAATAACATTATAAAAAATGTTGCATCGACTTAGTTGGGATCCAACTATTAAATTTATCGCTATACCCACGCCACTTAACTAAACTTTTGTCACCGCGTTTTCGGATAACTTTTTCAATAACGAAAACATTTTGTTCAGTTTTCTGTAGTTCTTGTTCATAAAAACTACCTATGATTGGCTCACCTAACAAATCTTTTAACGCGTATGTTACAGGTATTGTTAAAAGTACTTTATCAACAACAAATACTTCCTCGCTCCAGTTTGGAGTACATCCTTTTTCAAATACGTTTTTCGTCAGAGAAATTCTAACTTTATCACCCACTTTAAATTTATATCTGCGGTACATGTTTTCATTTGCTAATATTGGATTTTTGATTGCGTCGTTTGGCGATAGTTTAGTGGTTCGATGTTTCGTGTTATTATATTCGTCAACTATCTGCGGAAGATCATCAATATATTTATTGGTATTTTTAGCTGTCAAATATTTATGCATTTTTTCGTTTAGCGTGCGATTAAATCGCTCGACGACAACGCTTTTACCTTCGTTTCCTGTAACATACTTTTCGATATTATTTTGTTCTAAAAGCTGCACAAACTTTTTATTGAAAAATTCTGCTCCGTGATCGGTCAAGATTTTATTTGGTTTTCTTTCTGTACTAACGCTAATCTGTTTTAACGCATCAGTTATTGACGTTCCTGTCTTGTCTGAAACTGGAACACTAAAAGCATATTTACTAAAAACATCTACAACGTTAAACAAGTATTTCTTATTATCATTAAACTGAGCAAGATTTGACAGATCAACTAAATCTATTGCCCAGATATCATCAACGGCATTTGCGACAACTTTACGTCGCGTAAACTTTTTTTTAGGTTTGTGTAGTTCAGCTGCTAGATCATCATACAGTTCCTTTCCGAGTCCTAATTTATATTTTGCTCCAATAAAACCCTGTACCAGCCTTCTATCAAAACGTTCTCGCATATTTGTCGGCTCCATATCACGAAGTTCGTCTAACATTACTTTATCACAGTCTGATTTTGAGTTTTCTGCACGAATGTTATCAGGACGTTCGATATCACAATAACATATATCATGGCGCATTGCTATTGCATTAACTTGATTGTAAGGTTCTTGTCCTGGCAGCGGATTATCATTTTCATCTAGTTGTTTATCAAGAGGATTATAAGGTCCAGTGCATTTATGACCTGGTAATGTCCAGCCGCCTTTTGGTTTTGGTAATTTACCAATCAATTTATGTACATCTATACCTGTTCCAATTATTTCTCTGCTGTTACAACGTTGACAGTATGTGACAATTTTATTTTGCTCAAGACATAAATCTTTGTCAGAATCGCAGTTGCATATCATTCTATCTAAATAACTTTTACAACATTTTTTTTCAGTCATCTACTAGAATAACGTCTCTCATAGTGTCAGGGCAACCAGCTCCCGACGACTTCTTTAAAAACATACTTTTTCTTTTTCCGCAGATTACACAAATACTTTTCAGCATCGTCCTGTTGTTTGTTGTTTTTTCTGTTGTTTCATTGATATTTTCTGTTTTAGTTTTACATTTGAGACAATATGTTGACATTATATACACAAGTTTAGATAAAATTAACTGCAAGCTTTAGATAGCTTTACAAAAATTTATTGCAATCTCATCATTAGCGCGAGAAGGTTGCTTGTCAAACTGTAAAATAAACTTTAAAAACTTAAATTTCCTGACATTGTCAGGTGATTGAGACATTTGTTTAATAAACATTATACAATAATATCCTCAAGCAGAAGTTCCAACAGGTTGAAGTTGATTGGACGAATAATATATTATTTTATATTTTTGTTTTATATATTTTTTTATTGCATCGCTCGGAGGAAGTCCAAACGAGTCAAAGTAATTGTTATTATAAACTGCTACCCAATGTGTACCAGAGCCGTCATTGAAATCTTCTATATTTATCACACACGAATCACCTGATGCAACACCTTCAGTGTCGAGTTCATCTTTAGAATAAACTCCGTGAAATCTTTGAACCGATCCTAACTTATCAAGTATATCAAAGTTACTTAGCGGGGAGGCCGTGTTCCCGGCAATGTTAGTCCTCGTCCTCCTATTCCTAGCAGATTTGGCAGTAGACTTCCCGCTAGTCCCTCTAAAAGTGGAGCTATTGGAAGAAATCCTCCTTGTTTCGTCTGCCGGCGTTTCGTTGTTTTCTTTTTTTTTTCGTTGCTGTTTTTCTTCGTTGTGGCACTATATTTATCAGTCACATAAAATTTATCTTTAGACTATTTTCTTTATACCACTGCCAACAATTCCACGACCTTCAACTGCTTTTTTCGTTGCGCCAGATATTGCGCCAGACGCTGCCACTAATCCTAATGTACCTAACACCGGTAAAATTTTAGGTAATAACGTGCTGGCCATCACTGGTAATGCCGGACCTAAGAAACCACCTTGTTTTGACATCGCTGTTATTTGTGCGGCACGTAAATTTAAAACAAAAGGTTTTTTTTTACGATCGTACCTGTTTACTTGTTTTTTTGTCAACATTAATTTTGTTAAAATACCCTTGGAAATGTTAGGGTTGATTTTTAATGATACCTGTCTCTGCTTTGCAACAGCAGCTGCTAATTTTTTAACTTGACCATCAGTCAAATATATTTCTTTTACAATATATTTGTCATCTTATATAACGATTGCAGATTAAACTCAAAGTTTGTTCAAACTGGTAAAATTACTAGTAATTTTTAAACTTGTACTGTCATTTTACCTCCAACAGAATCTATCGTAATAAATCTGTCGCTGATCACTAGCGCGTACACGTACAACTGCGCTACTGGAACTGTTCCAAGTGTCAGGTAATTTCAATATCAGCTGTCAAATCAACTGCTCGCTCGCTATGTTTACTAACATCAAAATGAAATATCGGATAAAGTGTACGAAATTCCTCTACTGATATCTGAGATCCATCTTCAACATCCTGATATTTTTGTATTGCGTCGAGCAGGTACATGTAAGGTCGAGTAACATTTGTATTAGCGTCATCTGCAAAATTGTATTCTATCGCTCGCTGCGGATATTGCTTCGAATTTAGTCTAGCATATATTCGTCTAACATCAGCGTTATCAAATATCGCATTATTTTTTTGTTGGTTACCGCGTCGAGCTTGCTGTTGAAATACAACAAATAATTGCCTCGGCAATTGTTCGCTTGATGTTGCTGTAACTCGCCATGTGTAGTCGGTAGTATTTGGAACTGCTGTTTGATATATTTTATGTTGTTGAAAATAAATTCTGTTTGCATGTTTATCGAGTATACTGTTTAAATCTGACATTTAATCGATTGACGGAGTTATTCGTGGCATCCAAAGAGCAAGTTAGTTTAGGATAAATTGTACATCAGCTCCGCCTGACCTAAACAAGCAGTCGTTTTGTTCTGCTTGATCTAAAATAAGTGTATGTTTAACTCCACGAAAAACTTTGTTGTAATCGCGACAAAAGCCAAATATTGTACTTAACGGAAGCATCATTGTAATTTGACGTGATCCTTCTGCAAGTTCTTTTCTTCTAGCAAAACCTTCATTGTAACGTATATTTCTTACGCCAATTGTGTTGTTGATTAAATCTAACATTACGACAGCGGTCGCAGCTGCAGCTGGTGGGGTTATACCCAAATTATTACAAACAGCAGTAAGCGAGACTCTTACAACGTCTACATGAGCGTCTGCGGCTGGTGCGGCTATACCTAGTGCGGCCGCATTAACAATAAGAAAAGTTCTTACAATTACAAGATCTGCAGCAGCATCAGCTCCGTGTAATAAAACACCTTTCGAGAAAAGTTCGGTGGATTCAGCTAAACCACGTCCAGTATCTTTAAACCACATCATGTTAGTTGCAGTTGATCTGGAGTAATCGTCGGAAAACGAAATAATATTTAAGATTGTACTTGCAACTTGTAGGTGACTTGAAATATCTTCGACGGTTTGATTAGCTAATTGATATCGGGCACTTTTGAATAAGCACCAACCATTATTTATAAGAGCTACTTCTGTGCCTGCTGCAATTGCAACAGGCGGATTGGCTACTGTCATAATCTGACCGCGAACTTCTAACATTGCCTTATGTGGCAGTAGAAATACATCTTCGTCTCGAGTATTAAATGTTCTGACGCCAGCTTTATTTGGTTAATTAGAATTTTCGTCGAGATACTCAACATACTCATTTTCTGTTACAGTGTCATCAGTGTCATAAGTTTCTGCTAAGTCGAGATAATTTTTAACAGACATTTTTTATTTATTAGATTATATAAAATTTTACTGCGGCGCTGTTACTTTAGATATTAATTTTTGTATAATCTGCTCGCCTCTTGGTGATAAAAGTTTTTTCGTTGTTGTTATCATAGCGCGTTGAGTTTCTTTTGTTGGAGCGATTTCTGATATAACTTGTTTTATCTCAGATGTAGACGGTGCGCCTTTAATTTTATCAGCTATTTTTTGTCCCACCGCAGTTTCAGCAGCAGATGCAGCTCCAGTTGCAAATGCTTTACTTGCGTCAAGTGCAATTAGTGCAACTTTACGCGCGATTCCCGGAATATTTTCAATAACTTTAGTAAATATATTTCCCAAAAATCCTCCAATTATTTTTCTTCGGTAAATTTTTTTTTCTCTGCTTCATTATATCTGAGGTTGTATAATTTTTATTGTCAATCACATCACGAAGTGATCGCGCGCAAGTGTAAATAATATGTAACAACCTCGTTGTTCAGATCCAACTGTCGTCCAGATTGATCTGTCAACTGCATATTTATTGTTGTTATTTGATTTTCAACATTTAACGGATAATAAATAACTTGCCGTGGACTAATTTGCATGAGAGAGCCTGGTGGAACATCTGGCGGGAAACTATATATTGTTTGCCCTTTACTGCCCTGGGCTGAGTAAGATCCGGAAGCAATAGAGCAATTTACTAATATTGTGTTTACGTCAGTTATATTTACCGGCAGTTCACCGTCATATGTAATAGCTTGACTTCCAGCAGCAATATAAATGTTATGGGGAAATCCTATCAGTGATGCAATACTTTTTGGTGATGTAAAATCAATTATTATATTACTTTTTAATGTTATCCTAGCTCGTAACGTGTTATAATTCGGTTTCAGCTCAAAATCATCGGCGACGCCGCCAGCCTTTGTTATAAGTTCTTTCATTGTCTTATTTAGATCGGTGACATTATAAGCTCCTTGTGGAATTTTAAATGTTTTCCATTTCAAGCTTATTACATCTGGAGTAAACCCAAACTCGTCATTGACACCAGTTTTCACGTTAGCCATAGAATGCCAACATGTACATGAAATTTGTCCAATTTCATGCTTATTTTCAGTATCAAGTTGTATTGGCGGAATATAATTTACTGAAAAATTTGCGCTGTCTTTCACAGCTGTACTAGAGTCTAGTAATAATGTTGTTGACATTTATATTTATTATATTTTTATAAAATTAAATCGCCTTGATCTATATTAAATCAAGGTGTAAAGTTTCGTACTCGTCAGATGTTAATAAATTTTCCGATCTTAGATGATCAAGTATATCAATAATTTCATTGCCAATTTCAGCGCTAACATTCCCAGCTTCTTTTGATGAGATTAATGGCGGCATTTATCTGCCTATCATTTCAGCGGTTGATGTAAATATTTTTACACCTGTTCCAGTTTTTTCTTTTTCAATTTCCCCTGTCGATATAACTAGTGGTATTTCAGTTCCCACCAGACTCGCAGCTGGTACTCTTTTTAAATCTATTTCTTTTGCTATGGTACTCAAAACATTAGTGTGATGATTGAACTTTTTTTCATCAATTATTTGATTAATAGCTTTGATATAAAGATCGGCGATAATACCTTCTCGGTATTTTTCAATAGCTTTGTAATATTCTCTATTTCCCGGTACTATCAAATCTATCTGTTTCTTATTATCCTTGGATATTTGCGTTACTGTGCAATTTTTTCGTCAGCATATATTCTTTTTTTAAAATATCGTATATTCTCGAATCTTTAAAACGATATCTTATGTTAAACATTTTATACTCATCATCTTCTATTTTGTTATTTATATTTTTTAAGTCTATTTCAAATTGTGATAATGCTCTTGGATAAAAATTTTCAATTTTTTTCTCTATATCTCCTAACCTAATTCCAATCGGATCAACTGATACTCTTTCTGATAATCTTTGTTCAAATAAAAGTGGATCATTTAATAGCCGTCTTAGTTCAGCTTGTCTAGCAGCAGGATCAGCAATATGTTTTACAAGTTCTCTAGCTAACTTTAACTTTTCTTCATCAGATCTTCTAATAATTTTTGCAGCAGCTGCTTCTTGTTGTTCCTTAACAAGCCCGACTAAACCTTTTTCTTGAAGTTGTTTAACTTCTTCGTCTGACAGCGTCCTAGTTTCAGGTTGTTTTCCAAGTAGTGCTTCAGTAACTGGTTTGAGAATCGTAGCTGTTGTTTCTGCAGCTGTTACTTGTCCACGTCGTGCTTGCTGTACTTTTTGCTTAAATGCTGCTTGAGATTGAGCAAGTTTTTTCAGATCTTCTATATGTTTTCTATATTTTGCTCGTTTATCCATAATTATTATATATAAATTTTATAAAATTTTAAGAAGTGGAAAACACCTTACTGCAGATAATTTTTAATACAACGGCGAAACATTTTAGTTGGATCATTTGTAAGTTTATCAAATAAGAAAAAGTTATATTTATCCTTTGTAGCTTTATGATATAATTCGATAAATTTATCTTTTGTTACGTCACTGCATTGCTCGTTCGCGATATTTCTAACGTCAACATTATCCAGTCCCGGAAATAATATAAAACAACCAGTATTTCGCCGAATAAATCTGTCAACATTATAAAAACCTTGAGCTAAATAAACAGAATTACATTTCTTATTACGCGACAGTGAAAAATACGATCTTATTTTGTTCATCTCCGTATTATTTAGCGGAATATCGTCAAAAACTACTATCTTATGTTCATCCGAGTTAAGTTGATTAACTGGAACAAGATCTTCTGGTTGTCTGATTATAAAAAAATCTTCACCAGCCTCAAGATCATCACGAAGTTTGTCATTATATTTGCTTAGTAGCTCGTACTTATCTTGCTGTGGATTAATTGTGTAAATATAAACTCGATCGTAGTTAAAATTATCACCGAGAATCAAGTTCATTAGCAAATTTGTTTTTCCCGATCCAGTTCGCCCAACAATAAGATAATGACAGTCTGGAAGTTCATTGTTATGTTTATGTTTCACCAACCGCTCTGTATCAAAGTTTAATATCGACGATTTTGCCATCGTTGTTATATAAAATTGTATAATAATAATAAATAATGAGCTATTATACAAAATTTGGAATATTATTAATAGATTCGTCGACTGAAGCTCAGCAAGGTGACTTATCTAAATATGCAACTCTTGATCGGCTCAGAAATGAAATCGATAATTTATTAAATATCACAAGTGTAGATCAAAATGAAGTTGTTGTTTTCCAGGATCAACAAGGACGATTGAAGACAAGTAATATACAACTGTCAGATGTACTTGTACGAATTCCTACCGCGGTTGTTAATAATATCGTTACTTTTACTGACCAAGGTAAGATACAAGATTCTGGTAAGTCAGTTAACGATTATGTTAAAAAAGCTGGTGATTCATTCACGGATTACATTATCATGAATCGAAATAAAATTACAGACCTTGGAAACCCAACCGCAGATAATGACGCTGCAACAAAAAAATACGTCGACGATCAAGAATCTAAGTACGTATTAGTCAACGGCGGTATAATGCGTGCATTTCTTAATATGAGCAACAATGGTATTAATAATCTCAGAACACCAGAATATGATTTTGATGCTGCAACGAAGAAATACGTCGATGATAAGAAAATTCCAATAACAACTTCGTTAAAAACAATCAATGATGAAATGACTACACTCAGTATTAATTTTTCTAATCACGTACAAACGTTTCTAAATTTTCGTAGAAACATAAACAAACCCTTTAAAGAATTTTTTGGGGAACAACCAACCGTTGACATAAAACTCGCTGACATTAACACGAAACTCAACGACATTGTCAGTGGAATACCTAATATTGTTAAAAAAAACTGATCTGATTAAAATTCCACATAAACAAATTAACAATATCGTGTACACAGTAGCATCAGGATCATCAACATGGACACCGCAAAATAACACTATCACACATACCGCGGAAGTAACTGGGTTATACAGGCTGTCCATGTATGGTTTGGAAATGAATGCTGCCACTTCATCATCACCGAATGTACATTATAATCCTCTACTGGTGATGCTAAATAAGAACATCAAAGAAACATTTACGTTGACATCAACGGAAATGCCCCCGAGACGTTACTGGTGGTGTCTGGAATTTATAGCTGAAACTTCTTAATTAATTGCTTAACGTCATTAGGTATAATAAATCAAACCAGGAACCAGCACTATTGTAAACTAATATATATAATGAAAAAATATATATTTGATTTCAATCACATTTCTAAAGAAATTCCAAAACAAGATGTGGATGCGTTATTGCAATATTACAAATATTATCATAAAAAAACTTTGGTGCGTGAAAAAATGTTATAAATATTATAACAAAATACTTCGGATAATATCATATTTACCGTTGTTATTGACCAGCTCTGGTATAATTTCAAGTGTAGCATCATTAAATCTGTATTTGTTAATAATATCAGGCGTTGGTGTTTCTCTCGCAACAGCGTGTAAAAAGATTGAACCTCGGCTTGTGACCAAAAAATATGCCTGCAAAACAGCTAGTATCACCTACAAAAAATTAGTTGATCAGATACGATCTTACCTACGGGGTATAAAATATGATATGGATGATTTAATACGCGAGTTTCGTACTATAGGCAGTATGTTAACAGATATCCTACCAATGAGAGTTAGCAGGTATGAAAAAGATTATCATAAAAAGTATGATAATGATAGGGTATGAAAATTTTTCACTTACCTTCTCGCTCGGTGAAGATGTTCTCTTGAAAGTGACCACTAAGAAAATTACGACTGCCTTTTATACTGCTATTCTGGAAATTCCACGTGGGCGTTTTCTAAAAACCACATGATTGTGAGTCATTCTGGAAATTCTATGTGGGCGTTTTCTAAAAATCACATGATTATGAGTCATTCTGGAAATTCCATGTAAGCGTTTTCTGGAAAATCACATTATTATGAGTCATTCTGGAAATTCCATGTGACTGAGTCACCAAGCGGATTATATGCGAACAGGTAAGTGAAAATATTTATTTTATTTTAGAGGGATGAGGGTTTTTGAGATAGGAAATCCTCATTTACATACACTGTTAGCTTTAGAAATATCATTATCAACTATATTATCATTAAATCATCTGACCAACCTTTTATTCATTCGTCATTTTCAGTTGCAAACAACCATACTGACCCATATATGATATCCAACTTTTTTAATACAATCGCTTATTATTTTAGGTTTATGCCATAATAACTTGATCCTGATTTTATTGAATCAAATCTCTTACAAAATCTGTTTGTTAGATCAATTCCAACATGTCTTATTGGTGATGGATAACAACCCATATTATATAATATTTCATTGTTTAATATGAGATTTCTAGCAAAAAATGTTTCTAAACTAGGATATTCTATCTCCGACAAATCCTCTGGGTGGGGGATGGGGTCTCTAGTCCAGAATCCGCATTTAGAATTTTAAAACCTTAGAATAAGAAATATATGTTTGTGTATAAGGCCGTACTGAAA
Source organism: Megalonaias nervosa (assembly GCA_016617855.1). NCBI lineage: Eukaryota > Metazoa > Mollusca > Bivalvia > Unionida > Unionidae > Megalonaias > Megalonaias nervosa. Next base: position 22,541 of record JAECUM010025537.1, read on the forward strand.
CATGTGTGCTTTATCGATTTCATGTAAGGCTTGGCCGATGTAGAGTATTCATTGATTTCCAGACTGCCTGTCTGTAATGTATATGAGGCAACATCTATTACAAACAAAATCCGGTAGATTTATTTAAGTCCACACGGTAGAGGTTAGTCGTTTGGGAGGCTGGTGGGGCTCACAGATGTAATTTATATTTTTTTTTTAGGGTCCCCAAGATGGTAATTTATATTTATTTAGAGGGTGGGTAAAAGTCTTAGATTATATTTGAGCTAGATCCAGCCTTTTAATTTTGTGAAAATCGTTTTGGGGTGGGGATTTTAGGGTCTCTGATGGGGTAATTTATATTTGTTTCGAGGGTTGGGAGAGGGTCTGGAGCCAGAACCAGCCTTTTCTCCTACTACTAAGACATCTGGAGTCACATTTCAATGATTTGAAATCCATATTCAAGTTTCCAAATGTTTATAAAATATGCAGGAAGCTAGGCGGTGAATATATGTGAAAATGCTCATGCATGAGTCTGGGTGCATTTTTATTTATACAGTCCCCATTTTAACAATGGCGGTATGTAGATAGGTTTATCTTCCGTCATGTATGTAAAAATGAGTATTTTAATTATGATATCACTCTGTTATTATTATTATTATTATTATTATTATTATTATTATTATTATTATTACCGCTCCGGTGGCCTAGTGGTTGGAGTGTCCGCCTCGGATGCGGGAGGTCGTGGGTTCGATCCCCGGCCGAGTCATACCAAAGACTTACAAAAATGGTACTAACAGCTGCCTCGCTTGGCGCTCAGCATTAAGAGGTTAGTGTTAGGACTGGTCGGCCTGGTGTCAGGATAATGTGACTGGGTGGGACATCATGCTACATGTCTGCGGCATGATGTCCCAGTGCTAGACATCACTATAAACTGCCACACTGCAGACATCGTAGCGATATGACTGAAAAATTGTTAAAGCAACGTTAAAAATCCAAATCACACACACACACACAACCACACCCACACCCACACCCACACCCGTGGACCCTCTTCATGCACAAAACTTCAAACATTTTATAGACAGTCATGTGCGGTAACTCATGGTGTCACCCCCATGGACCTCCTTCCTGCACAGAAATTCAAAATTTTATAGACAGTCATTTTGGTGTCACCCCCTCTGATGATGTCACCCGGTGCGATCCGCACACCCAGCACCCCACCCACCACCCACCCCCGTGACGCCACAGTATTTATTATTATTATTATTATTATTATTATTATTATTATTATTATTATTATTATTATTATTATTATTATCATTATTATCATCATCATCATTATTATTATTATTATTATTATTATTATTATTATTATTATTATTATTATTATTATTAAATATCAATAGTAGTAGTAGTAGTAGTAGTAGTAGTAGTAGTAGTAGTAAGCAACTAGCTATTGCTAAATCAATCAAGGATTTATTTCCTAATCCTATTGTAAAATAAACTATACGATGTTAATGAAAACGTTCTGTGTGTAATTTATTCATGGGTTACTAATTCAGTAATTAAACCCTTGCTAGTAAAGATGACTGGGTATGCAAACAACATATTCAGGAAACTGCAGTGTTACTCTTTCCTCCTTATTACAATAAAATGTTTTCTAATTGCAGGAATGGTATGACGAAAAACTGACCTGGAATAAATCCGAATATGGCGGTTTGGCGGGAATCCGAGTGCCTTGCCGGAAAGTGTGGTTACCGGATATAGTTCTGTACAACAGGTATGCATTTGAAACAGAAAAACAAGGTTTTTAATTCAAATATGCTCATTTTTGTTTTCCAGTTAAGACAAAAGCAACATCATAACAAAATATCCCTTTGATACCTTGGTAGATACAGTACAGTGTCAAGACGCGCATAGAAATAGTTGTATAATAGACGTTTCAAGATATATTTAACCTTTCAATTTAAGGCATAAGTTGGTGTATATTAGAGTAAAATGTACAAGACATTGTGACATACATATATGCTGAAATTAAGTTTTGGTAAAATTAGAGATATATCAGAGTCATTAGTGCACTTTTCCACTGTCATTTGTATTTTGCCATTTTGCACGCTTCCTATTTAAAATCAAAAGGATTACGCAGATGATCCTTGCTCTGGAAGCTTTTTTTTTAATTTAAATTTTAAGTATTTTTTTTTTCAGCGTGGATGATTACACATCGGGTTATATGCCGAGCCTTGCTATGGTATATGACGACGGCAACGTGTTTTGGGGCCCAGTGGTTCGCTTTCGAAGTTCCTGTAAGATTGATATTACTTTCTTCCCATTTGATGACCAAGTAAGTGAATGCACGGACAGTGTAGGTGAAAAATGAAACATGTTTATATAAAGATATAACAACATGTAGGTATTTAATATATTACATGGTTTGATATATAATCAACCAGACAAAATACATTCTAGTCCTTGACTTATGCATTAATATCAAGCCATGAGAACGTAATTGATGTAAAATTATTAAACGCTCATAGGGTAACAGAGAATGGCTATTATGTTTGTATAAGACGCCGAAAGAACTGGAAGAAATAAACTATGAAACATACGGGGCCATATATTTCAACAGCAAAATGCATTTAAAAACTATTATATCTAAATAAATAAGTTTTAGCCTAAGAGCCATTACGGATGCAAATGTAACCAATATCGCTTGACGAAAAAGTAATGAAAATTATCTAAATCATGTACACGTAATCACAAATCCAATAAGTCATCAAGGTTGGTAGGAAACATTAACAGCTTAATTTATTTTAGGACTGCAAGTTGAAACTTGGTTCATGGGCTTATCATGTTCACGAAGTTGACGTACACAACAGATCCAACACCATAGATCTCTCGAACTTCGTAGACAATGGAGAGTGGGAACTAATTGGAGTTAAGGTTGAACGAAATATGATCATGTACAACTGCTGTAAGGAACCATTTCCGGATGTGACGTTTTATGTCCGGTTACGCAGGCGTGTGAAGTATTACTTTATGAACATTATCATACCGTGTATTATTTTGTCATTCCTATGCCTGGCTGGTTTCCTGTTACCTCCGGAGAGTGGGGAGAAGATCACCCTCGGGCTTTCAGTGTTACTCACAATAACAGTATTCATGCTAATGGTTGCCGACAAAATGCCTCAGACATCGGAGTCAATCCCATTGATAAGTGAGTATATTTTCTGCACCAGTCTACTCAAATCGGAGTGAGTCCCATTGATAAGTGAATCTATTTTCTGCACCAGTCTACTCAAATCGGAGTCAATTTCATTGATAAGTGAGTATATTTTCTGCACCAGTTTTCTCAAATCGGAGTCAATTCCATTGATAAGTGAGTCTATTTTCTCACCAGTCTACTCAAATCGGAGTCAGTCCCATTGATAAGTGAGTATATTTTTGCACCAGTCTACTCAAACTGGAGTCAATCCCATTGATAAGTGAGTCTATTTTCTGCACCAGTCTACTCAAATCGGAGTCAGTCCCATTGATAAGTAAGTATATTTTCTGCACTAGTTCACTCAAATCGTAGTCAGCCCCATTGATAATTGAGTCTATTTTCTGCACCAGTCTACTCAAATCGGAGCCAATCTCATTCATAAGTGAGTATTTTTCTGCACCAGTCTACTCAAATTGGAGTCAATTCCATTGATAAGTGAGTATATTTTCTGCACCAGCTTTCTCAAATCGGAGTCAATCCCATTGATAAGTAAGTCTATTTTCTGTACCAGCCTACTCAAATCGGAGTCAGTCCCGTTGATAAGTGAATATATTTTATGCACGAATCTATTCTATTTATGAAGTTGTCAAAGTAATCTATTTCATCTGTAATTCTTTTTTCTATTAAGCAGTATCTTCATACTTGTCGAAGAAAATTAAGGATATAAACCAAAAAGTGTGAAAATTATGTTTATTGGAAAGAAAGGCAAACAATGCGATGCAATGTGGCATGAATGGATTCACAATTAAATGGACAACTAAGTTTTTACCAAAAGGTTTTAAGCAATGCCTTATGTTACAGCTTCTTTGCACCATCGACTTAAACCATGGTGCAGGCATTACGTAGAACATTATTTCTTGCTTACAATTAGCAAAAATATTTTGGATGTTAAAACTGAGTACTTTAAATCAATGTAATGAGATAAATATCCCTAAAAGCGGAGTACCGGTTAAAATTACAAAAAAACTCCCCCCAAAATCAAAGCAAAAACAAAACAAACAATGACAAATACTCGAGAATCTCACACAGGGTAGGTACAGGCTGCGGAGAAAAAAAATAGAAATCCCGTGAGTGCATGTGCATAATCTGTGCACAAACTTAAAGCACCGATAAAATTCTTGGAAAATTCAAAGAAATAGTCAATGTTAATATTACAGCAAACGGTGCGAGCTCAAAGTATTAAATGTAGTATCCAATGTTTCTCACTAGTACCATGTCAAATTCGCAATAGTGGTCTGACTCCCTCCATTCTCCCCACCCCCTCGTCCCTTTTCCCAAAAACTAAGAATAAAAGAAATGCACTGTTTTAAGAGTATTGGATGGTGGTCCTTTGAAGGTTTTCTTGCTCGTAGGAGACAGTACCCATTCAAGCATGACCCATGACGCGTTCAAGCATGATTGGCCAATTACAGAAACACCATGTAGCTTTCTAAAGTGCAAACTCAATGTTACCAAGCTGTTTTTGTGATGTCCTTGATTTTATAATTCAGGCCAAAAGGCAAATTTGAATGGAGGGATTCAAACACCTTTATGCAACGTATAGTCGAATATGCCAAGAAATACAAGTAAATGTACTAAAAAGAATAGATTGTACAATGTGACTTTCAGATATCCCAAGGAATGCACGTCATGTCAAATTGTATATAAATGTATTAATCTTTTTGACTTTCTGTTCGCGCCACGATCATATTTGAGAGATCAAGATAATTTTTCTTTCCACGTACAAATATATTATACATTTGAATGTTACATTTCTTGGATTCAGAACGAAATTAAATATATACTTGCGTTTTACATTTCGATATATGGTGTAATATTTTGCATTTTATTTACTTTAAAGTTTGTACGAATCAAGTTCTCTCATTAGCGACCTCGGATACGGGTAACGTTGACGTTCACTGTGTACGACGCATATGAAATAAAACACGTAGTTGAATTCAAAGAACTCAGTCAGTCTTAAATTTCCGTTTCAGTCTCAGGCGTAGGAAAGACACGGCCCTGCTTGTGCGATCAATAACCGTTTTTAATCACAGAGAAATGGACTGGCATATTGCATAAATCTGAGACGGAAAAACCGGTCACGTCATTGCAGTGCAAAATCAATTTGGTAGCCCCAAATTTGATACGCGTTTTAATTATTATTTCTCTTGATTAAAAGCTGAGCTTGTTGCATTACAAACAGGAGCAAAGGACGTGTGTTGGTCTTCTGTTACATCTAGTGCCGTAGTCTGAGACTACTTTTGTTGTATTTAGCTACTTGTAGAAAATGTACCTTGTCAGGTAGAGACAATATGGAGACTTTACTTAGATTGGGCCATCTGGTTACGCAGATATCTCATACAGCAAGCACTAACAGCGGTAACCACTGATCTCGCCTATCAATTATTGGCCCCTCCCTCGTTCACTATCTTAGTCATGTATTTTAAAACTCATATACCTAATGACTTTCGCGATGCATAGCAGTTAGTCTCTGAAATCATTAATTCGTTATTATTATTATTATTATTATTATTATTATTATTATTATTATTATTATTTCTTCTTTTATTAATACATTACTTTTCAGACAGTCTGTTCAGATTAATGATTACGGTCATGACAAATGTGTGTCAGTCGCTGGACAAGAAGCTTCGATAATTTTATTATGTTTCCACTATTCGATAGAGGGATGAAACTGTCTTGAGAATGCATGAACACTTGGATATTTCCAACAACAGTGGTCTCCCATATATTTAGAACCCTTCCGTGTATGAAAGTAATCTACATTTACATTCGTGTGTACAAATTAAAATACTACAGTTAAATAGATTGAAATTTAAAGACGTTTCAGTCAGTTAGATGAATCTAAATTTCGAAAATTTCAAATGCTTGGAGCATAGTTTTGCTTCGTGTGGAAATGTCTCATGTTCGTTTAAACTTGTGATGTAAACAGGTTGATCGCACATACAGACCTTAGTGTTGTAGTAGAAGTTTTCAACAAAACCTAGCTTTATATCTTTTAACCTGTATATTCCAAATGTAATGCTTAAACTCCTTTGATGACATCACAACGCTAATTGGTTTTACTACTTGATATATAATTTTAAATTTGAAACCATATTTTAATGAAAATTAAATTCAAGACGGTGATGACTGTGTTTCGTTTGTTATTTAGACTTTGGGTATATATATATATATATATATATATATATATATATATATATATATATATATATATATATATATATATATATATATATATAAGTTATACAGTTGGCTATTGGCTAAGGCTGGCTATTGGCTACATATCAGCATACATGATGTCATATATTTTGGACTTCCAGTCTCAAATACTGACAACCAATCCTGCCGGTCACCAAAATCAACCGCCTCAGGGCCTATTTTACTATCCTTCTGGAAAAGGCCACTTTGCTTCAACTGGACGGCCAGCCTAAAAAACAATATTTGTTTCTTATACGCTACGCTCAAAGTTACTTGCGAGAAAGACAGAAAATTTACTCTATCTAATTTTTGAGAACTACAGTATGATGCGATGTCCCTGATTCGTTCAGTCTGTGTAGCGACACAATGAATGTTCACCTTGAGTAAATCATTGGTTTCTAGTTCGAAATCGTATATATGAGCCAGACTTCATTTGCATTTCCGAGTAAGCTTTTTAGACGAGGCGTACTTGTGATAAATGCGAAATTATATTTGCTATTTAAAGCATAGTTTTATGTTCACGTCATATCTGTGGAGGGGACATAGCGTATTACCGACGGTCTTCCTTGTAATTTGATAAGAATATTAAGAGTTTTTTCTGTTATTAGAATGAATTTCCAATACTAGGCACGGGGTTTTACTAAATGAGTTATTCATGTTACATTTTCATATAAACGGGCCGATGACACGTAGATACCATCTCTTGGATTAAAAGTTCTTATAAACAAAATTTAGGTTTGTATTTTCATCTGTTTGTTCCAAGCTTATGTATTTTATCATACTTATTCTGATAATACTTGGGTAATATTCAGCATTTAGTCAAATTATATTGTACTTATTTTCAGTCATAATTCTCAAAGATTTTTTTTTTTAAAGTATTATTTTGCATTAGTATTGATTAGCCATTTGTAGCCGACTTATTTGCATGTACACCTCGCTGAAACACTTTTAAAGGTACCACTACATTATTTGATTTTAATTCATGATAACACTTTTTATTTGGCATCTTAACTTAAAGGAAGTAAATTCAAACCATTGACCACTAGGTTTGTTCTGTTACTTAACCTCCAGATTACCAAAATCAATGGCCTTTTGGCCATGGTTTCTACCTTTCTAAATTTCTAGACATATATACCTTGCTACAGCTTGCTGACCAACCTGAAAAATAAAATAAACTTAATATACTCTATTGAACATCAATCGGAAAATATACAAAATAACATCATGCAATGAGAGAAGACGCTCAGAGACCTCCCCCCCCTTCAACAATTATTCGTTTTTGTCTCTCTTTCTTTTGAGTGGGGGGGGGCGGCTGCGGTAGGATGCATCGCATCTATCTGATTGGCTCATTGTAGTGAACCACTGAAAGCTCACAGTGAGTACATCATTGATTTCTCGTCTTTACAAACCATCATTGTATCACTGACGAAAATTACTATGAAAGTACATCAAAACGGCATACACTATCTCTCTCTCTCTCTCTCTCTCCATTCTGCATGTTGTACATGTTGTCAATACAAGCAACTTCGCCTTATCCCAGTCCTTGTCTCAGACGTACATAATAACTTTAGACCGGAACCAAAGCAACCAAACCTATTATAAAATGTATCATATATTCCAAAAACCATCCATCCTAAAGAAAAGCCAGACTATAAGGGCGACTTTTCATTAGATTATCTATCCGTGTATCTTCCTAGATAGCGCATAGTTTAGTTGACAATCGTGTATTTTATGACCGAAAAACAACAAAACAATAATCCTACCTACCCTATTTTATAAGGTGCAACCGGATCCAAATGTTTTTGGGCCATGCCTAAACTATATGTTTGAGAGAAATGGCACCTTGATGACGTAGAATAGGCTTTTGGCAATCGCACGCGTTTTTTTATTTATTTATTTATTTTTTTATTTTTTTTGCTTAACCTTCATTATTGCACCTTTATTCTAACAGCTAAAATAATTGAATCATCTCGAGGTTTGCGCGTTTTGCTCAATTTATTGTTGCTGAACTCATTCAGCGTCTACGTTTAATTTTTAAAATTCATTTCGAGCATTCTTAAAGAAAGAAATTAATATCGTTTACGCTGACATTATCCTTTATCGATAGCTTAAACTTGCATAATGCAAAATTACACGATGTGTCTATGATACCTGCACAATTTTAGAGAAAAAGATACGTTGCCTTGTAATTAAAGATAAACTATTTGCAAACACAGGAAGCTTATGAATTAGACTGGGCACTATATTTCATTTTTTTTGTTTGTTAATATTTTCAGGTATTTACCTAATGATTGTCTTATCCATCAGCTGCGTATCCATCGTGTCCTCCGTCTGGATATTGAGCATTCACCACCAAAGAGGTAAGCCAACAAGAGTTCCGACGTGGATCAAGATACTGGTGTTCAAGATAGTGGCACCAATTCTCTGTCTTACACCAAAGACTACAGGTAGTGTTAATATAAAACATTCTAGTGTAAGCGGAAAGTACGTCCGTCAAAAGAGAACGTTCCAGGACACGCCGGAAATTATACGCCTTGTTGGCAGAAAAGAAACCGTTAACTCTGCCGAAGAATCGGAGGCGTTTTTGCTGGAAAATCATCGTCTCGGGAGATATGATCACGAAGGCAAAGATCGAGAGGACGCTGTGAACGAACTGATCGCTTGGCTTCAAAGGAAATATAGTGAAGAGTCGTGCATAGACGGAAGCTACCAGGAATGGCGAGATGTGGCATTAGTGTTGGACCGACTTTTGTTCGTTGCGTTTCTCATAATAACTATTGTGTCAACGGCTATTACTCTAGGGATGCGCCCAGGTGACACCAGCTTGTGAAATTGTACTGATAGGCTCATTCAAAAGTAACAAAAGAAATGAGTGAAACTAACAAGCTTTGTAAGTTTTAACAAAAATAATTTATTTCCCTAGAAAACACGGTGAAAAGGTGAAAATAGAAAATAGGACTTATAGTTTGTGAAGACAATCCAAACATTTTTCCTAGTACTGAAAAAAATACAAGTCCTATCTCTAAATGGTTTTAACTGAATCCAGGCTCGAATCTTGACGACGTTCCAAGATGGAAGATGATGACGTCAGGTGAAGTCTTTATACGAATGTCAAGAGCTCCACGTTGAACCACAACTTGTAATGTTTCAATTTAGAATAAATTTCCATCGAATGTCTTTGTCACTTGTATAGTTCTCCAGGGAATAAATTATTATATTCTAAAAAATAGATGAACGTCTGAACAAGCTGTCATCTATGATAAAACATCTCGAGCTCCAAAGATGTAAAATATAACTCTTTACTGCAACTAATAGAAATATATCCTTCTTCTTGAAGATATATTGTACGACTCAATATTTCACGGGGACCTGAGTATTTTTAAACTGAACCAAGACGTCATTTCAGGCGCGCACGATGGAACGCGTGGCTGTTTCGCAATAAACAATACAATTTCAATTGGGCCAGAAAAATGACCTTTGCAATAACCAGTTATTTTCGCGTAGTGTTTACTTAATCGACAAACCATGGCATGCACAAATCGTGCTTATGCGAGTCATACTACGTTTTATATGAACATAATATCTCTTTCAAAAATATCAGATCCCGTGAAAATAATCATTACAATATAATGTAATGATACAAAAATAAAATAAAAAAGAATCTAAAATTAACACACAAGTAATTAAATTACATATTCGTAACACTTTCCCCCATAAAGAAAAAAAAGAATGATTTATGTAATAAAGCTTCCTTTTTTCCATATCTAAACAGTACATGAGGTAAACAAAATTACATAAGAAGACCTCTTATGAATTATACAAAATGTATATGAAAATAATATTTCTATACACGGGAAAGTGCATCTGGAATCAAATTATCTTTTCCTTTGATGTGCCTGATGATGAGATTATATTCTTGCAAAAACAAACTCCACCTTAATAATCATTGATTTTTATTTTTCATCTTGTCAATGAAAGTAAGGGGGTTGTGATCGCTATACACAACAACCGGAGAAGGAGCTGAGCCAATGTAAACTTCAAAGTGCTGTAATGCCAGTATTAAAGCCAAACATTCCTTCTCGATTGCTGAGTAATTTCTTTGGTGCTTATTTAATTTCTTAGAGAAATAGCACACTTGGTGATCAACACCATTTCTATTTTCTTGAATCAATACTGATCCAACCCAAACATCACATGCATCCACAGATAGTTAGAAAGATTGATGGAATTTTGGAGCTGTGAGAACCGGCGCGCTTTTGAGTATGACTTTTAACCTATCAAAAGCTTCCTGACATTTTTCAGTCCAAAGAAACTTGTTTTTCTTACTTAACAAGTTTGTCAGAGGTTCAGCAATATTAGAACAATTGGAACAAAACCTTCGATAGTATCCGGCCATACCCAAAAATCGCATCAGTTGCTTTTTACTGACAGGCACAGGAAATTCAGAGATAGCCTTGACCTTAGCATCGATAGGTTTAACTTGACCATGCCCCACAATATGTCCTAGAAATGTTAAACAAGCACGGCAAAACTCACTTTTAGATAAACTGATTGTCAAATTTGCATCAGTGAGTCTTTCAAAGAATTTCCGAATCGTGGCTAGATGTTCTTTCCGGGTGTCGTTGTAGATGATGACATCATCAATGTAAACATCAAAATTTTCTAGACCGGATTTAATCATATGCATAATGCGTTGAAAAGTACTTGGGGAATCCTTCATCCCGAACGGCATTACTCTATATTGATAGAGTCCATCTGGAGTCACAAATACCGAAATTTCTTTCGCTCTTTCCATAAGTGGAATTTACTAAAATCCTTTCAGAAGGTCAAATTTGGTGACGTACTTGGCATTTCCAATTTTATCAATACAATCATCGATTCTTGGTAATGGAAATGAATCTGTTTTTGTCACACTGTTCACCTTCCTATAATCAGTGTACATATGGAAAGTTTTATCCGGTTTCGGAACAAGTATGCATGGTTAACACCAGTCACTTTTACTGGGCTCTATGAAATCGTTCTCCAGCAAATACTGAATTTCCTTTTTCAAGTATTCCTGTTTGAGAGGGTTCATCCTGTATGGGTGTTGTTTCACAGGTTTTGAATCTACAATTTCAACGTCATGAAAATTTTGTTTGTCCTTGTAGGAATATCTGGAAACAAGTGCTCATATTTGAATAATAACTGTTTAAGTTCATTCCTTTCTTGATGTTGCAAATGTAAAAGTTTCTGGTCCAGGTCGTTCATAATTACCGAATTCCGAAGATTTGTTGCTCCAAGATCAACAGTATCCAATTGAATTTCTTCACTTAAATCCTTAGTTGATGGGACAGGTACAACTAAATTAACTGCATAATTTACTTGCCTATCTCTTTCAATATACTCCTTTAACATGTTAATGTGTCAAAGTTGTTTTTGTTTGCGCCTACCAGGAGTATTTATGATGTAATTAAAATCATTTACTTTCTTTTCAACCGTGTATGGACCATAATACTTGGCTTGAAAGGGATTTTGTGGAATGGGCAAGAAGCTAGAACTCTATCACCAGGCTGAAAACTCCTATCCCTTGAGTTTTTATCATATCTTGATTTCATTCTGGACTGAGTAGAGTGCAGATTTGCTCTTGCGACCTCACTAGCCTTTGACAACTTGTACTTAAAATCAGAAACATAGTCAAGAAGATTGAGCTCAGTATCTTCATTAGAAAGAAGTTTCTCTTTCAACAATTTCAAAGGTCCACGCACAGTATGTCCGAAAACTAGCACAAAGTGGGCTGAATCCTAAAGATTCTTGAACGCACTCCCAAACAGCAAACAAAAGTAAATGAATGCCTTCATCCCAATCTTTGTTCGTATCAAAGAAATATGATCGAATCATATTCTTTAAAGTCTGATGAAATCTTTCGAAAGCCCCTTGGCTCTCAGGGTGATAGGCAGAAGATTTAAACTGTTGAATGCCTAATTCGTGCATAGCTTGCTGGAAAATTCCAGACATAAAATTTGACCCTTGATCCGATTGGACAGATTTGGGAAGGCCAAAGTGAGTAAAAAACATTGTCAAAGCTTTTACTATGGTTTTGGTTTTGATATTTCTCAAAGGAATCGCCTCTGGGAATCTTGTTGACGCACACATAAGGGTCAACAAATATTGGTTACCTGACTTGGTCTTAGGTAAGGGACCACCACAATCTATCATAATTCTGCTAAAAGGTTCGTCAAATGCAGGAATAGGTTGCAGATGAGCCTTAGGTATCTTCTGATTGGGTTTTCCTACTATTTGACAAGTATGGCAAGATCTACAAAATTTACAAACATCACTTTTGATTTTTTGCCAATAAAAGTGAGTCAAGATCTTTTGATAAGTTTTGTTTATCCATAATGACCAGCCAGAGGAGTTTCATGAGCCAAACTAAGTATTTCCTGTCTGTAAGATTTTGGAACTGCAATTTGATAGTTCACTGACCACTCGTCATTAGCAGGTACCTCGGGAGGTCTCCATTTTCTCATAAGAATTCCATTTTTAATGAAATAACAGACAGGTACTTCAGTGGCATAAGTTTCACTAATGGCCCTCTGAAACAAACAGGAGATCTCAGGATCTTTTTCCTGTTCGACGACAAGTGATTTTCGTTTATCACCCTGATTAGATAAAAGAGAATGAGTATTTAAAAGAGGATCACTGTGATCAATACCTTTTGATTGATCCAAATTAGAAGTGAAAGTGACCTCATCAAAAGCCTGACCAATACATGTGTCAGCTAAAGGAATATTTTCCTTATCAAAATCATTCTCAAGAGCTTTCTTTGACATAGCTCTGGTAACTGCACAAGCCGGGTATAAATCAGGGTATTCTTTTCCAATAGGATCAATTTTCTGATTTTTAGAAGTTGTGCCAGATTGAGTTTTAGGAGGAGTCGTATTGGTCTGAAATACCTTTCTACCAGTAGATGGCTGAGTGAAAGATTTGCTTACAACAGGAATTTTATGAGTTAAGGAGTGCTTATCAGCAGCAAGAGCTGCATTTTCCAAGGTTTCAATCTCGTGCTCTTCAAGATGATTCTTAATGTCACTAGGGACACAGTTCTTAAACTCTTCAAGTAACACAAGTTGTTTGATATTTTCATAATCATGTTCAACTTTCTGGGCTAAGCACCATCTCTCAAATAACTGTTCTTTATCTCTAGCAAATTCAACATAAGTTTGTCCAGCTTCTTTTTTTACTTTCTGACTTTTTGCCGATAAGCCTCAGGGACTAATGTATAACCCTTTAAAATACATTCCTTAACCAAATCATAGTCAGAACTCTGTTGTACTGACAGGGATGCATAGATATCTCGGGCCTTGCCAAGAAGTACACATTGCAGTAATTGAGTCCAATGCTCCCTTGGCCATTTCAAATTTTCAGCAACTTTTTCAAAATAAATGAAATATTTGTCTACTTCCTTGTCGCTAAAAGGGGGAACTAACCTAATATTTTTTGTAATGTCAAAACTTGAATTTGTATGTGAAGTGGAAATGTGCTTTTCACTTGCCAGCTCAAATTCTTTCGTTCTAATTTGAAATTCCCTTTCATCCTTCTCTCTTTGTAATTGCATCTCTCTCTCTCTCTCTCTCTCTCTCTCTCTCTCTCTCTCTCTCTCTCTCTCTCTCTCTCTCTCTCTCTCTCTCTCTCTCTTCTAATTGAAATTTTTATCTTTCTCCCTCTCCTGTCTCTCTTTCTCCTTCTCTTCAAATTGTAATTTCATTTGTTTATCATTTTCTCTTTACTGTCTCTCTTTCTCCTTCTCTTCAAATTGTAATTTCATTTGTTTATCTTTCTCCCTCTCCTGTCTTTCTTTTTCCTTCTCTTCAAATTGCAATTGCAATTGCTTCCGTTCAAATTGCAACCGCAATTGTTTCTCTCTCTCCTCTAATTGCATTTGTTTTTCTTTCTCTCTTTCCTCTTTCTGAAGCTCGAGCTTCCTTAACTCCAATTCCATTTTGTATTTCATTTTTAATTCCATTAGTTTTATGTCAGAGTCCGATACCGACTTACTGACCGAAGCCAAAACACTTTTATCAAAAACATTCTTCTCTACCAAATATTGAATCAAAATTCTTTTAATTTCTTGTTTCGTTAAGGAAGATTTTACTTCAGAAAGATCGTACTGTCTGGCAAGTTCAAGCAACTCATCTTTTTTCAGACTATCCAACTGCTCCTGAGTTGGACTAGAAAGAAAACTTTCTACTTTTGATGACATTGTGAATGAAAGCCTGTTGTTTTCACTAAAGATTTCAAACAAAATATACAATAGTACTTGGGACCTGAAAACTAGGGGACTATAAATTTCAAAAAACAATTTTCTGAAATATTTTAGCCAAATTAAAATATCCTGGACGAGTCCCCAATTTTCTTCTGTTACGTATAGGCTCATTCAAAAGTAACAAAAGAAAAGGGTGAAACTAACAAGCTTTGTAAGTTTGAACAAAAATAATTTATTTCCCTAGAAAACACGGTGAAAAGGTGAAAATAGAAAATAGGACATCAGGTGAAGTCTTTATACGAATGTCAAGAGCTCCACATTGAACCACAACTTGTAATGTTTCAATTTAGAATAAATTTCCATCGAATGTCTTTGTCATTTGTATAGTTCTCCAGGGAATAAATTATTATATTCTAAAAAATAGATGAACATCTGAACAAGCTGTCATCTATGATAAAACATCTCGAGCTCCAAAGATGTAAAAATACAACTCTTTACTGCAACTAATAGAAATATATCCTTCTTCTTGAAGATATATTGTACGACTCAATATTTCACGGGATCTGAGTATTTTTAAACTGAACCAAGACGTCATTTCAGGCGCGCACGATGGAACGCGTGGCTGTTTCGCAATAAACAATGCAATTTCAATTGGGCCAGAAAAATGACCTTTGCAATAACCAATCGTTTTGCGTAGTGTTTACTTAATCGACAAACCATGGCATGCACAAATCGTGCTTATGCGAGTCATATTACGTTTTATATAAACATAATATCTCTTTCAAAAATATCAGATCCCGTGAAAATAATCATTACAATATAATGTAATGATACAAAAATAAAATAAAAAAGAATCTAAAATTTACACACAAGTAATTAAATTACATATTCGTAACAGTACCTACTCTTTTTGCTGTGTGTGTTGCCTAATATAAAAAGCAACATTCGGTTACGTTGTATTTATTCAACAAAATCATTCAACAGTTTTAAAGATTTGTCCAATTTGTCATTTGTCTGTCATTTTCTGTTTTTGAAGGCTGCCTTTAATGGCATAGTTTCTTCATTTAGTTTTTCTCTTAATACTCTGGATTCTTTCTTAGTAGAAACGAAAAATCGAAACGTAGACAAGTCTGTATCCAAGTAGGGTAGGTTAATTTACTTGACGAATCAAAATTATTTGATACATATAATATTCAATACAATCGTTGTTATATGAAAATATTTAACATTTAATCCGTGGTTGTACCTGTGAAACGGATCAATTATAATGGGTCGCTTTTAGTCCCTTGTCTTTATCATTCTCAATTTCTGTTCAACAGTTTTGATAGTAGACTGAAAAAGGTGATGAGCATTTTTTCTTTTATCCGTGTCTTACTGAGCATCTCACTGCTTAATCGTATCTAAAAGTCGGATACTGTATGGAAATGTCCGATACTGTATGGAAATGTCTGATACTGTGTGGAAATGTCGGATTTTGTGTGGAAATGTCGAATATTGCGTGAAGATGTCGGATACTGTGTGGAAATGTCGAATACTGCGTGAAAATATCGGATATGGTGTCGAAATGTATGATACTGTGTGGAAATGTCTGTTAGTATGTGCAAAGTTTGGACATTGTGTGAAATTTCGGATATTGTGAGATAAAACTTCAAAACAAGCTTTCTAAGATAATACCTTTTTGTAAAAACTAAAATTAGAGACCCATCATTTCAGTGTTTGATAGGAAACAAAAATATACGGACAGTAAATAAGCTTCATTTAGAAAAATTTAGCATTTTTTTAAAAATTTGCAATCCATAGTAAAATCGGTTTAAAGTCAATGTAATATGTTTCTCGTTTCGTGGCAAATCCTGAGAAATGTGATTGTCATGTTAAGAAAGGGAACTCAAATATAGTTCGTCGAAATAGTATAACCTGAATTCTAAAAGCCGTCGTAAATTTAGGCAATGTATGCGTCATTTATAGATCGCTATCATTAAATATTTAACGTGGCTTTCCTCAATAAGAAACGTTAGCTGTAATCAGCTACTGATGCCACAATCTTGAGCTGAGCCAAGGTATCTTGCACAAAGGTACATGAAATAGTCCATAAGCACTGTGGATTGAACATGACAACCTTCTCATTGCATATGATGATGTACCTAAATCTCATCGTGTATGGTGATGTACCTAAAAGTACTAATATAATATATTTACCTAACGTGTATATTGATTACTTATCAGTAGTTAATGCGGACAATAAGGGGATACAATGACGGCATAAGGACAAACGTGTTTAAATATTAAAACCGTGCTCTGGTTTGTCATCGAGGTACACTATCGGGAGAAAGGAATTTAACAACATGATGGTGCTTGGTGTTTTTGTCCATTTTAGTTTCCCCATTTCATAAACGGACAAGGGGGAATAATAAAGCAAAGAGAGGATATAACGTTTGGAAAAAACGGAGATAATCCTTCCAAAAACATGATGATAAAGGGAAGCTATCTATTATTGAAATATTAAAAAGAGAGATAACTCTGATCAAAGTTATAAATGGTGGGGTGGATGGGCCTCTTACTAAAAAACTAATGAAAAATAATGAATTAACTCTTACTGGAAAGAGTCGATGCAAACAACAACAACAACAACAAAAAAATTACTAATAATAAAGGGACATAATCTCGCTAAAATTGAACATACATATGTCTGCTTAAAATAAAATAATGAGAGATAGCTCTTACCAGAAAATAAAATGAAATAACATTTACCAATAACCTATTTGAAAAATAAACAATATAAGGGAGATAACTCTTTCTAAAAATAATAAAATAAAATAAAAAAATAGAACCAGAAAACTTCACAAAAATCAAAGGAAAGAACTTGTTGAAAATATCAATAAATATGAACGGGACTTAACTCTTCCTACTAATATCAAAGGAGACAATTCACCAATAAGTATAAAAATAAAAAGGACATAACACTTCAACAAACATCGTAAAAATAAATCTTATTAAAATATGGACATAACATTTAGGTGGCGCTCTACAGTTTTGTATACCGTCAAGTAATATCCTTTAATAATACCATAAAGCATGCAGATAAAGGAAAAGTACAACACAATTTTAGAAAACATTTTAAAATTGCTAGAATAGGCAGTTTAAAATAAATAAAGCAAAAGAATTGTTTAGACAAGTTTGTACAGATACACGTGTATATAAACTAACCCAAATGTATAGTAGCTGACAATACTGAGTAGTATTTCTATTTCTAGAAACCTGAGTAGTCCTGAAAAGGGACGTTGGGATGGCCTTGAGAATAGTAATAGTAGTAGTAGTAATAATAATAATAATAATAATAATAATAATAATAATTCTGTGTGGATGCCTTGACAAGAAAAAATATTTTTTGTGTATCGAATAAACATTTAGGAGTAAATTGTATAGCCATTACTACTGTAAATTATATATCAGCTCAAAATTCTCACCAAAAAAATCTTTGACTATATCTACATATCAAAATGTTTTCTTTTGTGAAAAAGAACATTACGTTTTGATTTAGCAATAAAATTAATGACTCCTTCGTTTTTCAAACGTGTTCATAAAAAAAATAATGTAAGTTGTATGTCGGAAAAAAACACACAAACAGTAAAAAAAACCCAAAACATTATTTTAACGGGTCTGTCGGATGGGTAAGGCGTAGGAAGTCTTGGCAAACAATTTATGAAATTTACAAAACTTTAAAATTGCAAGAAACGTATATAATAAAAATCCAAACATAATTGAAATAAATGAATTTTTCAAAACAAATATATCAAATTTAACAGAATTTAAAAAGAATGTATTTTAGAAAATGTAAATATTGCATTAACATAAAAAAAATTAAAATGTAAGAAATTGTGGCAACTAAAAAATTTAAATTAAATTCAAAAAAAGGTAAAGAAAAATTCAAATAAAACAATTTTGAAACAATAAACTTTAAAAGAAATCTTTTAAAGGCAAAAACAAGGAAATATCAAATTTATCCAATACATTTTTTTAAATAAACAAACTGAAAACATTTAGAAAACTAAATCCATAAAATTGCTTAAATAATTTGGTTTTATAATTTTTCAATATTTCAATAAACACACAAGAAAACTTTTCTAAATTTTCATAGTAGCCTTCAATTAATACTATAAGAGTGATATACCCGTATATAATTTGCGCTTACATAAATGTGCACAAAGTAATAGATGTCGCTATGGCTCATCGATTTCTAGGTTAATACAAATATTTTCCAGTATTCGCAACAAGTTGATGTAGGATGGTTGAGACATAAAACATTTAAAGGTTTAATTCATGTAGAAACAGCCATGTAGAGTTTTGCAAACACAACGGTTTTTGCGTTTTATTTGTTTGTTTTGTCTCTGTTTTGTATATGCCTTTGAAAAAGAGTCATTAAGAGTCGAAAGCGCTTAGGCTAGTTAGATACTAGTTTTGCACTGTTCGTCGTCATCCCTGACACACGTGATCCTTTGCTGTAT
>JAECUM010025538.1:0-19198 GCA_016617855.1 Megalonaias nervosa
TGGAGCATCAAATCTTCGAAATTCGGAAATTATAAAAAATCTGGACCAGAAACTTTTACATTTGCAACAACAAGAAAGGAATGAACTTAAGCAGTTATTGTTCGAATATGAGCACTTGTTTCCAGATATTCCTACGAGGACAAACACACTTTTTCATGACGTTGAAATTGTGCATTCAAAATCTGTGAAACAACAGGAATACTTGAAAAGGGAAATTCAGTATTTTCTGGAGAACGATTTCATAGAGCCCAGTAAAAGCGACTGGAGTTCATCATGTATACTTGTTCCGAAACCAGATTAAACTTTCCGTATGTGCACTGATTATAGGAAGGTGAACAGTGTGACAAAAATGGATTCATTTCCATTACCAAGAATAGATGGCTGTAATGATAAAATTGGTAATGCTAAGTACGTCACCAAATTTGACCTTCTGAAAGGATTTTGGCAAATTCCACTAACGGAGAGAACAAAGGAAATGTCGGCATTTGTGACTCCAGATGGACACTATCAATATAAAGTGATGCCGTTCAGGATGAAGGGTAGCAGCAGAGAGGGTGAACCCTACAACTTTGTAGAGACCTTATTTTTGAGAATTAAGGGTTCCTACGAAGGCTGAAAAAAAAAAGAAGTTTTTGTCTTAATAATGAAAACTTCTTTAATTGACCAGATTTTTTCACAATCTGGTCACATACTTATGTCATTCACCCTCTCTGCTGCTATAAATTAAACAGCCAGTATAGATATTATCAATAATGAGTATTGGAGAACCACACTCAGCTAAATTAACTCTACTGCTGCTATGATTTTTATCCAAAAATTGTATCAAGTCCGTTGCGATATCTTGACCTAGGATCATGTAAATTTATCGTTACAAAACCAAAGGGAGCAGCTTGTGCTTTTGAAAAGAAATTTTTAAATTTGTTCATGTCCATGTCGCCTGAACACCAAGTATAATAAATATTTTGCAGCGTATGATTATCTACGCTATTAAACACAACTAAAATGTTACAGTTGTCTCTGATTACTTTTGGAATTTGTGTATATCTCTGGGTAACATAAATCACGTCTGTATTTTTATGTCTACCTCGTGAAAATATTCTAGCTGGATTTGATTGTTTGTCCAGCATAACATCATCATACACTACTAAATTATTAATGAATCCATGAGGGCCAGTGGCCCTGAGATCATCTACGGATGGCGCTTCATTAATATCAGTAATAAAGTCTATGATATTGTCTTCATGTAACGATTTTGCGTTTTCATTAAAATCTTTAAGTACTTCGTAACATCGCTGATCATCTACAGATGGCGCAACTAAATATAATTTATCCCACTTCAGCCATCGCATTATTAGATTAAGCAGTAATTGCGTCTTCCCACTTCCAGATGGGCCTATTATAATCATTCTGATAGAATTTGGTAACGCCGGATGGTGCTTTACTGGCTCTTGTTTTCGTGTCGCAGAAAAGTCAATTATATCCATATAATAAATAATATGAGTCTATATTGTGTTCGATGCAGAGCACCTACAGATACTACTGAATTAACGACAATAACAACAAAAAATAAAAGACGTGCACTTACAGGCAAGTGTGTGAAATGTGGCACCAAGAAATACAAATTTGTCTCCATGACTAAGTCAGGAACAAAGACAGGTGGGGATATCGCTGCTTCGTTAGGAAAATTACCAGGAACTCCGTGGGCTAAATATCCCGGTGAGAAACATTTACCCGGATATAATTATTGTGGTCCTGGAACTCGTCTTGATATCAGACTCGATGATCAAGATCAACCAAAACCAGGAGAGTATCCAGTAAATAAGATTGATCAAGCATGTCACGTTCATGATGTTGCTTATAAAAGTAAGGATTTGCAACACCGACATCTCGCAGATGTAAAATTGATTCACGCGTTAAACTCTATACCTAATAAATCTCTCAGAGAAAAATTAGCTAGTTTTCTAGTAAAAACTGCTATGAAAGGTAAACTAGTGTTAGGGGCTGGCAATTAATTATATAACTATCATAATGGAATCTGTTTATTATTCCCCGAGAGGATTCTTGAGAGGTAAAGCAGCGATTAGTAAACTCGCCGAAGCAGCAAAAGTTTCACGTGATGTCGCTGCATCATGGTTAGCACGACAGGCAATATGGCAAATCTATCTACGTCCACCTAAAAAAATTCATTACGCGCATTTTGATGTTAGTGTCCCTAATGAAGTTCATCAAGCAGATATTTTGTTTTACCACACGATACTATTAAAACACGTGGACGAAAATCACGCACGTACAAATACGCGTTAACTGTTGTTGACGTTGCGAGTAGATATAAAGAAGCGGAGCCGTTATCAACAAAAACAGCATCTGAAGTTGCATCTGCGTTTGAGCGCATTTATCAACGTGGTGGTCTAACGATGGCCACGGTTATTACAAGTTGATCCCGGTAAAGAATTTCTTGGAGTAGTATCATCGTTGATGAAGAAACGTAACGTTAAAATCAGACGAGGACATACTGAAATTCATCGTGATCAGGCAATCGTTGAACGATTTAATAGAACACTTGCCGAGCGGTTATTCGGATATCAATATGCAAAGGAAATATCTACTGACTTCAAAGATAGATCTCGTGAATGGGTTGCAAGATTACCGAGTGTGATAGCTGCGTTGAATAATGAAATTACTCGTGCAACTTCCATGAAACCTTCTAATGCGATCAAAAAAAAAATATATACCCAATGGCTACGGACGACATGAATCTTTCTCTCAACCAGTATTAGGTAATGTTATAGTTAGATATTTATATGAACCTGGCGAACTTGAAGGCGGTAAAAAAAGAGCAACCGATCCTATCTGGAGCGTGACTACACATAAAATTTCTAGCGTAGTTAGATCCACTGGAAGACCTGCCATATACAGACTAGATTCTACTGCCCCTCAGCGTGGATTTGTACGTGAACAATTACAAGTAATTCCTGAGGATACGCAATTACCTCCAAGCTCAATTTTGTAAACGTCCAGAGCCTCGACGTCGATTACACTCAAGACAAGTCAGCATTACATTTTCACGTGTGTGACCGAGATCACTATTAATTCTGTCTACGGTAAATTGTCTTGGATTCGAATACTGCCATGACATATTACAGTTGCAACTTGCACAATTATTATTCTGTAGTTGTTTTAGTTTTATAATAAATTCAACATCAATATCAAAATCATGATTATTTTTTTTGTCACACTGCTTATAACCAGATAGTTTTTTCTTATTACGTCATTATTAACAGTTTGATCATTATTTTCTATAAAATTCATAATAACTCTATGTAGTTGAGATATTCTCCTGACTCGAGATACGGCGAGATAGACTAAATTTGACCACTCGATCCGATCATCTATAATCCAGATATTTGTATCAGAAATAGTTAACCCCTGTGATGAGTGAATAGTTATAGCGTATTCTAACGTCCACGGTGATTTATTCATACTCAGCGCATTCTCAACGACATTAATATCGACTAAAACAATATCATTCAAGACAAGATTCTGTATCCTTGGTGGAACCAAGGCACCAGGAATTTCAACTTCAATATTCTGTCGTCGAGTATCTGTTGGGCGATAACACAAAGGTACAGGTAACGTTGGAAACTTTTCTTTATGTAACGTAAATAATTTCTTTTGCAGTTCATCACGAACTATCTTTCTACTCGCGACTATCAAATCAGCGGGATTCCATAAGGTCCAAAATTCATTCATAGAAGTCTCTGGAATTGCTCCTCGCATTATCTCACATTGTACTCTGTCTGGTTGAAGTCTGATTAATTTTTTAAATTCCTTCAGGGTTTCATCGATAGCTCTATGGTCATCATGTATTTCTTCATAATAATTTACGTTATTCTTCAACCATTCATGTGGAGACTGTCCAACAAAGGGTGGTGGTTGACAATCATCGCCGCACATAATCACAGCAGTATTCTTTGTCAATAACCATTCAAGAAATGTTTTTAGTTTTTCTAACGACACCGTGCATATCTCGTCCCATATAATATATTTAGGTATATATTTTTCACCCATCCGCGATGGGGTCCACGTGTCTGCGCACCATCTAAAGAAACTGTGATATGTACACGATTTTACTCCTCGTTCTTTTATTTCTCTAGCAAGTTTATGTGTAGGTGTTAAAACAATCATATCTGATGTATTATTTATAAATAAATTAATTACACGAGTTGTTTTACCTGACCCTCCACACCCATTAAGATAAACAGTCTTATGTCTAGATACAGGATCATACATAGATGGTGCAGATGATTTTGATGTTTGATTATTATTTCTGTAATATGTCTCCATAATTTCAACATCGGCAGATTCAGAATAACTAAATATATTTTCTTGTTTTATTCTCCATGTCCCCCATTCACCATTACCGAGTTTTAATAAATCTTTATATTTTTTATGTACATAAAATGAATCCGTAGCGACTCTGACAGCGTGACGAGGAAATTTATTTATCATCGATAGTAGGTTTATCGAAACATAAGCTAGCATCGAAGATCTTAAATGAGTAAATTGTGGTGAGTCGCCATCAAGGTAGCTCACAATGGTATCTAGTTTCGTTCCATCTGATAAATAAGCATTACATCTGTTTATAAACGTATTTTTCTCAGTTGTATCAGCGATTATAAAATCTAGTTCAGCATCGTCCATAATCAATCTTGTACACGCTCGTTTATAATCGTATGAACCACCTTGAGTAAATTTACCGATTATCTTTCTACCGAGATCTTTTGTAAATTTCTCATCGTACTCGTTTCTGCATTTATTTATTTTAATAATATGATCTTCATCAATATCAGGGAATTCTTTTCTGGTATCATCGATATTAAATCTGTTCGGTTCTGGTAACCAAACTTGCTTCTGTGAACTATACGATATAATTGCTTCAGTTACTCTCAACGATATTAAAAATCCA
Source organism: Megalonaias nervosa (assembly GCA_016617855.1). Lineage (NCBI taxonomy): Eukaryota > Metazoa > Mollusca > Bivalvia > Unionida > Unionidae > Megalonaias > Megalonaias nervosa. The sequence goes on from JAECUM010025538.1 coordinate 4,967, forward strand.
GCATCAAGCATATATCGCAATAGTACTATCGGAACCCAACATTTTTATGAAAAATGCCTTCCAAACCAAGTATAAGTAATCGGATGGAGATTTTCTGCAAATTTGAATAATTCTACATGAGCAAATCCGGTTAGGTCAACATCTGGTAAATGTCCGTTTATCGCAACCCTGGTCATGTCATGTGTAGGATGTCCGAATCTCTTAAAGTACTTAGAACATACTCCATATCCAAGAAAACTCCCAGGATAACATGCAGCCATATCAACTGAGATAACATCACTATGGTTGTATTTGGTGTTCCATAATCCACCGTGACCATATTCTATACAGCTTTTCTTGACATCTTCAAGGAATTCCGATCGTGTCGTTTTCCATGAATTTTTCTCCTGAGCGAAATGAGCCGCTACAGATGGAACTGTAAAACAATTATTTAATAATTGTCTAATTTTGACATCATCAGGGGTATATTTCAATGCAAGATGTTCCATTTCCTCATGGAGAGATTCTGTACGATAAATATCACCGTTAGGCCGTACAAATTGATCATAATGATTATATTCCGAACTCTGAAATAACCAAACAGACACAGGGTCGCTTTTGCTGATATTTTTAATAAAATCAAAGATATCACCATCATAAAACTTAACTTTTCTATCTCATGGAAATATCGTTACAGCATTAGTCCATGCATGTGCATTATGATCAACGATTGTTATAGGGTTTCCATTTTTTATATATTTTGGTTCGTATAATATCTCTCCAGTTAGTGTTTTTACTGTTATTGGAAATCTTAATAACTTTTCTAGTTCAGCAACATCCTTAATAGATGCACCAGCATCTTTAACGGACTCTGCCCATGTGTTTATTTTTTTTTTTTTTTTATCAGTTAAGCCATTACCACGTATCGCATTTGTAAAATGTTCTGTAACTCGTTCAGCTACGCAGTTTATTCTTGATATTTTCATCGGTTTCAGATCCACAACATTAGGTTTATCATTCAGCGGAAATATTCCGTATACAACTGCAGTTGCTGGATAACTCTGTATATAATAGGGTTTATCAATGCCAGTAAGTATTCCGGGTTTAGATTTATTGTTTAAGAAAACAATATTACCCCCGGACTGCACACGAACTGGATCACGCTTATCACGAATAATCCAAATATCTTCTTCTGTATTTACAATAAATTTTATTAAAATAAAATATTTTTGATTATCAAGGTGATTAATAATTACTTTTTCTCGTTTGTCATTCATCATATTAGTAACATTTCCAACTCTGAATGTTGACCATGCATGAACTGCACCATCGTCACGAAATTCCTTTTTTGCTTCACGAATGCGTTCGATTACCGTTAATGCCAGATACTGCATCGAAGTACTGAGTTTATATTCTGATAGTCTGTCAAGGTCAAATCTAGCGGGGGAAGGTTCAATAACGGATAATTCCTCCATATTATAATTAGGGCAAGTATATATTTAATTGAACATTAATCTTTTGTATATGATTGAAACACAAAACAAATGTGCTTGGCTCAAAATTGGATATACTTCTACTTGTAATAAATCATGCGTGAATGAATACTGTAGTTATCATATGCAATGTGTCAGAAATGGAAGTCTAGGACCAAAACCGTGTATTGTGTGTAGTGCTGGAGTGCGAGGAAGAACTCAACTGTGCGCACAATGCGGTGGTAAAAAATACAGAGAACTAAAACGATATTATGACAAAAAAAATAACGCTGACTCTCCTATAAAAACCGAAGAAGATTATTTGGCTAGATTTTCAAAAAAAAATAATGATTTAAACAAATAGTATTATATATAAATGGAACAAAATGAGTTTGTGTCACATCCAATCCTTACTAATTATGAAACATCTCGTGATGGCGTGATTAGAAACTGCAGATTGAAAAAACCAGTAGGTAGTGTTACCAATACTGGTTATATTGCGTTTAATGCCAAAGGAAATAAAAATTATTACTCACATAGATTTACATACGAGTGTTTTTTTGGAATAATCAAAGATGGATATGTGGTTGACCACATCAACGGCAATAAGCTTGATAACTCACTTGGAAATCTACGAATTACTACACAGAGTCAAAATTGTAAATCCCGAAACACTGGTGGCGCACGATTTGCAAGATCTGTTAAATCTGTAAATGTAGATGGTGAAGAAATTGTGTTCAAGTCAATTAATTCTGCTGCCAAATATTTTGACATAGTACCACCTTCAGTAAAATTCGTTGCAGATAATATTACTAGATCTGCATTTTCGAAAACATACGATCAGCGAATAGTATTTGAATATATCTAACTCTCTATTCTTACAAAAACAAATAGTTCGACTCTGTCAATTTTCCCAAGAATTTTGTTTGGCCATAATTACAGTCACTGACTCTGTCAGGGGTTCATCTTCACCGCTCTCAGCATTGACAGAATCAGATAACATGATCTTTCTTAATTGCATTACACGATTATCCACAATCTTTTTTCTTTCATACTCATGAGACAGTTCGGATTTAATATTTTCGATAGAACGCGCAAGAGGTGCAAATAACTTTACCTGATTGTCGTTTACCATGGCTAGTGATTCAAGCATGGATTGATAAATTAATTTTATAAATCTGTAGTTTGAAGATAGTGTATATTTATTATCAAATTTTCTTTGTTGCAGTAATTCAAAATCGCACATAATTTTCTGAGGGTCGAGATTATCAGATATTTTTATTCCGTTATGTTTTAGTGTTTTAATAGCAGAAATAATATCATTGATGTTTTCATGGTTCATTATATATATTTATTTTTATATTTAATATAAAAATAAACAAAAATATACAGCGCGGGGTGACATTCGGTCTACCATTCCATAGTTGTATCAGATAAACCTAATGAGGTTCCGAATCTTTGTTTAGACATTTACCCCCCCAAGAGACCCCTAAATATCCGTAACCGAAACTTTAGAGGCTCAGAGGGTTGTCTGTACGTGTAGGTCTTATTTTGTGACCAATCAGATTCTGTTTATTGTTGCCTTACAAGAATTCCTAGATATCCGTAACCGAAACTCTAAGAACTCAAAGACTGATTGGTCTTTGTGACCTGGAATCTCATTAGGTTTATTTTTAGTTTGCGATTGTGTCTTTTGGAATGGCCCCTGTGTGGGGTACCCCTTTAGTGAAGTCACAAGGTCACGACCTCATATCACCCCCCGCTGTATATTTTTGATGAGATGATATGATGATGAGATGATATGATGATGATGATGATGAAATGCCGTCTTCACGCTAGCACACCAACCCATAACGATCAACCAATGGGTTATTCACAAAAGTGAATCCACCACGTGTTGACGTAGTGGATTGGTGTACTCTGAAGACGGGGGTGGCTGGAGCCCCCAATAAATTATAAATTTTGGCATAAAATCGCCCCCGCAGATAATTTATCCTTCTTGGGTTTCGAACCATAACCCTCCGGATGAGAGTTTCTACACGCTATCAACTGAGCTATCGGACCTTGTTATAAATACATATTGAAAAAGTTAGCATGTGTTTACCAATGTGTCAGTCATATCGTTATTCCTAAAAACTACAATATTCTTAACAAAACCACATTTTTCTGTCTAAAATGAGATTTTTATATTTCTAGTTTCCGAAATATATATAATTCTGTATAACACTGAGTCTATGCGTGGGCTGTAACAGCGGATATTGATTTAGTTATAATATATAGCGGTCTTAAAATAACTTTACGCACATGTTATGGAATAATCAATATGCAGCCACAGCTTTCTAGATTTCATTGTGTACGGATTTTATGTAAACAAAAGAATAATATCCGGATATTGTTATAATAAAAACGCTCTATGAGCGTACATACAGGTTTATATTAAGAGATTCGTTCCTCGTGTCCAAAATGTTTCCTGCTTGGTCAGTGAGTTTGAAATTTATTCTTGTCAGAAATGGATTATGAACTCGCAGGTAAACGGGATTAATTGGTTCTGACACAATTAACGAGCCTGGAGGGACAATCGGACTAAAACTGAATAATATGTACCCTTGCTCCGCAGTGCCACTGCGGTGGCTAGATTTAGAAAGATCTACCTGATAGCTACCTTCAATAACATCACATACCAGATTGATTGCAATAACTGATGTTATGTTTACAATGCCTGGTGATATATGTCTACCGGCACCAAAGGGGTTGTTATTGTGTTTTAGTATAGCCGGTGGTGGGGCTATTTTTTTCCACGATTCAATTACTCCCGGATAATATTCTTCAGTAAGATCATTTAATGATTTCTTCATTTCAGCGTTATTTAAATCTGGTATAACAAATGTTTGTAAATCTTTTTCTGTTATTTTATAATGATCAAGAAATACTTGCCTCAATTTTGGATCTGTGTAACCACTTCTTCTACTAAGATCAGTTGCAACGTTTATGGTACTTCGATTGGCGATGTATAAATCGAATAAGATACCATTTAAATGTTTTATTGACTCGATTATTTGCTGCTTTACACTTTCATTATAATGTTGAGATAATGAAATAAGTAAATTTCTTAAATCATTAAACGTTTTATCGTATTCAGGCTTGAGAGTATCTAAAAACCGTTTAATAAATATTACATCAACAATATCTCGATCCCTCCCTTCTAGTGTAACGATAACATTAAATGCTGATCTAGCTATATAGGGAATTCTTTTACCGTAAAAATCGGTAAAGTAGTATGTATCGTCGTTTGGATCAAATTCAAATGCTATACGACTCCATGGATAATTTTCTCGATATTCTGGATTTTTAATGAATTTGTCTTCACTCGTTTTAAATTCTTCTAGTTTTGGTTCTGAAACTCCATTATAAACAGGTGCGACATCAGGCCATCCTAAAACGGATCTAATCGAACTTTGATAAATATCTACGAGGTAATCAGGAGAATTTATTTCAATCGCCGCTGATAGTGTTGGTTCATAAACAGTAATCGCTATTTTAGATTCTTTCCCCGTGATAGATTTAATTCTGCGTTGGAACTCATCATTAATCTGTTCCATTTGATAACTGCCCGTTGAAATTCCAACAACCTGCCAGTCAGGTGTTCCATCCGGTTTATTTTTATTCGCAAATACCAGTGAATTATTTGGTTGTTGTCCACCAAACGGATTTGATCTAATATTAGGCCAACTATAATAAACTCGTAATTGCGCTAATGCTATTTCCTTTGCTGGAATTGCAGTCGGAAAATTAACGCTAAATTCAGGATAGGTTGAACTTAATGATATCATAGTAGTTTTTGACGGCGTTGTATTAGCTACGATCTGCTGTAATAGTTCGCGCGATTCTGACATTATTATTATAGTTATTATTTAATTCTCCATCTTTCCGTCACTAGAGAACGCATCGCGTTCCACTATGAACGCTTCATCGTAGGTTTTCATTATCGTTACAAACTCCTCATCAGATATTTTACCATCACTGAGATACGCTGAAATATACGAGCATAATTTAGTGTATGCGGCTGTTGCTGTGTGCAGTTTCATTATATACTCGTTTAGTTTATCATTCGTACACGTAGATATTTTTTAGAGATAATACTGAAAATACCTGCGCATGTTGTTGCCGTTGAAACTATAATCGTTACAACTGCAGGCGCTGTCATCGTTATCGTTGATAATAATAATCCACTTCCAGCAATAACAGCAGAAACCGAGTATACCATTATATCAATAACGACCATACGACGACGATATTTTTTACCTTTATCGTGTAATCGTCGATGATATTTTTTAGTTTAGTTTGACACTCACATACTTGAGCGTATCTGTGACGTTGAACGTCGATAAATGATTCTTGATTCATTATACTTATTTAAGTAACTAATTCGGAAGTTTCAGCTACAAACTCAACACACCACCAATAAGTCGCTGCGGTTAACTTTTTATCATTCGCTATTAGCATAAACGTTTCCTCGACATCTTTGTTTAACACTATAGACACAGTTCCAGAAAAAATATTGGTTGAATGACGCCATGTAAATGTGGTAAATATAGTAAATTTTTCAGCACAAAATGTAGATAATCTGTATATACCAGTAATCTCTGCGGTATGTTTAAGAGTGTTATTTTCCGGTGTCCATGTTGCTTTTCCTGATGCGACTGTGTACACGATATTAATGATCTGCTTGTGAGGAATTTTAACGAGAGTAGTTTTTTGAATAATATTAGGAATACCACTAATGATATCGTTGAGTCTTGCGTTAATGTCAGCGAGATTAATAATAACAGTAGGTGGAGTTCCAAAAAATTCGTTAATAGATCTGTGTACATTTCTACGAAAATTTAGAAATGTTTGTACATGATTAAAATAATCAGTTCTAAATGTAGCAATTCCATCATTGATTGTCGTTAACGAAGTCATTATTGGAATTTCCTTATCATCGACGTATTTTTTAGTTGCGGCGTCTAAATCTGTTTCTGGTGTTCTGAGATTATTAATACCATTATTATTCATGTTGAGAAATGCACGCATTATACCACCGCGCACTGACACGTATTTGGATTCTTGATCATCGACGTATATTTTTGTTGCTGCGTCTGTATCTGCGATTGGATCTCCAAGATACGTAATTTTTCTTCTTGACATAATAATATCACCGGTAAATACATCACCAGTTTTCTTAACATAATCGTTAACCGATTTACCGGAATCCTGTATTTTACCATGATCAGTGAAAGTAACGACATTATTAACAACCGCGTTGGGAATTCGTACAAGAACATCTAATAGTTGTATGTTACTCGTTTTTAATCGTCCTTGTTTGTCCTGAAAAACGACGACTTCATTTTGATCCACATTTGTTATATTTAATAAATCATCGATTTCATTTCTGAGCTGATCAATAGTTGCATATTTAGATAAATCGATCTTCTGAGCTCTACCTGAGGATCTTCCGTAAATATCTACCATTATATTTACTGATATCAGTTTAAGTACTATGACGTAGCGTAGTGAACGCGTGCACGACTTTATGAGGCGGTGCTGTTGATTTCGATACAGCATCAAGCATAGCGAGGGTTTCACGGCCGCATATTGGAGGATCAGTTATTTTTTGTGTCGGTAGCGTTGAATACCAGATTGGAGCAGTATTATTACTGACATAATGAAGAAATTCTTTCGGTGGTGCTAATCCATACGAATCGAAATAAATAATTCAACGTGGATCAATTGCATATGCGACCCAGTGCGTGCCTGGGCCAGAATTTTTATCGAGATTAATAATACCGGTTTCATGTTGCATTGCAACGGTAGGTAATTCATCGCGCATAAAAACACCTCTGAAATTTTTTATTTTTAATTGCTTAGCAGCATTAAGTAAATCAAAATTGGACATGGGTGTTATTAGTAAACTGTCCCTGGTAATCTTAGACCCTTTCCGTACCAGTGTGGGGTCTCTGGTAATCTTAGACCCTTTCCGTACCACGAAGGTGGGGTTCCTGGTAATCTTAAACCTCTTCCCTTTTTTTTGATTCCTTGTCCGGTTGCTTTCTTTAACGCCATTCCAGCAGCTGTTCCAACAGCACCTAACGCAGTTGCCTTTGCAACAGCTGGTGCTGCAGCTGCTATTAATGCTGGTATTGCTGCAAGAAGTGGAAATATACCACCCGTTTTAGCAATATCTTTGATGGCGTCCGCAGAAAGATTAAGTTTGACGCCTTTATTTGATTTTTTAGCGTCGTTGAAGTTTTTAAACTGACGCTCGGTCAACGACAGTTTATTTGCACCGGTCATCTATTCTCGTTTTAGCGATATTTTTATTCCACAATTATTTTTTGATGCTGATTGCAGCCTTTTAATCTGACCAGGAGTCAGGCTCACACTAACGTGATGATATGACATTATAATTATTATGAACGATCTAATTACATGTTTTCTACTGGAGCATCAATAACTCTCATTCGTCCACCAACACCTTCGAGTAACATCGATTTATCGCTGAGTATAACTGCGATTGCTCTGTAATTAGGAATAACTCTTCGAATCACACGAGCTCGAAAATGAATATCTACAACAGATTGTCTGGTTAGATCTAAATGTTCTAGTGAAAAGTAATAAATCGGATACAGCGTTGTAAAATCTAGCTGCGATATTTGTAAACCAGTATCAATATTTTGATCACGTCCCATAAACGACATTAATCGATGATATACACGTGCTACATGATTTTGATCGAAATTCAATAATATATCCTCGGATGGTTCTTGATGTCCATTAATCCTCAATGAAACCTCAGAAACACCAAGTTTGTCAAATATCATATTACTTTGTGTCTGATTATTTACTCGTGCAGCATTTTGAAGCGCAATAAATATATGTCTTGGTGCAGAAACACCTTGCTGTGATGCTATTTGCCACGTAAATAGACCATTAATATTACTCTGGATAGCATCTGTGGTCATCGTTAACCATGACAACGTTGATTTACCGCCTTGACTCATAAAAGATAACAACCGATCTTCTTCAGATATTGTTGGAGTCATCACTGGTATCCACAGGGAAAGTTTTGTTAGTACTACTTTACCATGAAGTGCCGCAGTTGCAGCCTCTATAGCAACAGGATTAGCGCCCTCTCCCTCAACGTGCCACATTGCATCATTATCATCGCCTTTTCGTACAAGTATAACCGTATGTTTGGCTCCAAAAATAACTTTTCTAACATTTCTACAGAATCCAAAGATGTGTGACAGTGGAATCACACAAGAAAATGATTTTCTATTACCCTTTAACATTGCTCGACGTGCTGTAAATCCTAAGTTGAATTCTGAATTAACACTGTGCAATAACGGAAAATCAGCAGCAGGCCGGGCTATCATTCCAGCTGGTTGTGGATCTAATGCAGTAGCACGTGCTGTTTGTACTAAATTGTATTGCCTACTGTCAGGGTGGTCAGAAGTATCTTTTGAGAACATCATTGATGGACCAGCTGATCTTGAGTAATCGTCGCTGTATCTCGCAGGACCAAGTATTGTTGTAGCAATATCAACGTCTTTCTGAATCGATTCAATATTTTTTCCGTCAATCATGTACGTTGCGCTATCAAATAACGCCATAATACCATTATTAACAAAACCAGTTATATCCCCAGCGGCGTATTCGGTATTATCTGTCTTTATAATTTCACCTTCAACTTCGATAAATGCTTCAGCGGGTAAGAAATATCTACTTGTATCCTGAACCTGTAGTTCGATTCGTCCACGCTGATCTGGAATTCGTGCGTCATAAGAATAATACTGATAATCGCGCACAGACTCATCTTTGAGAACTGGTGTATCCATGTCAAACGCGGGGTCAGATACGCGCTTAAACATCTTTATTATTATCGTCTTCGTCTAACTCGAAGACCACTTCCTGCTATCAGACTAGCGGTTATATTTTTTTCCTTCTCAGACATCGGGATATCAGCCAACTCCGCTAGTTTTTGATTAGCGGCTTGATTTATTATTTTACTTACGCTTGCAGGCATCACTTCAGTGCTGGGCAATTTCACAGGTCGGGCCGGTCTGCGTATTAATCGTGATAGTCTATCTTTAATTGCTGAGAATGCTTTGCTAGCGAGATTACCAACAGCGCCTATACCTTTTTCACGAACAACATCAATAGCTTTCATTCCTAGTTGCTTTGCAATCGGTATTGCTTTTGGGGCTATCCTTCTAAATAGACCCTGAATAACATCACCTAGTCCATCTCCGTAGGTCGTTTTGTATACCGGTAATCGAGAGTTTATTACCCTAACCATGGTAGGTCCACGAGTATTGTGTATGATCATTTTATTATTAAGTGATTTTATCACTAATTACATACTTAATCACTATAATAATCGTCGGCGATTTCATTAATAAGGGATCGATACACATTAATATCCATGATGCCACCACTAAATAATCGTTTACAAATATCAGCTACTTCATTAATGATTTCTGGGGAATTATTACCAGCTCTTTTTCCTCCGATGAGGATTTCTAGTCGATCGACATCAGCAAGGACATTATTGGGGCAAGTAATAAGACCACTTCCTAAACCACTTCCAGTTGCGCCAGGATCTTGATATTCTTTTTCTTTCTCTGTTGTTCTAACTGGTTGTCGTGGTGATTGAATTCGTTTCATCATTTCTTGAAATTGTTGTTCTCGTTGTTGTAGCTCTTGTTGTAGTTGTTGTAGCTCTTGTTGTAATTGTTGTGATCGTTGTGGTGATGGTTGTTCTCGTTGTTGTAGCTCTTGTTGTAATTGTTGTGATCGTTGTGGTGATGGTTGTTCTCGTTGTTGTAGCTCTTGTTGTAATTGTTGTGATCGTTGTGGTGATGGTTGTTCTCGTTGTTGTAGCTCTTGTAGTTGTTGTGATGGTAGTACTCGTGGTGATCGTTGTGGTGATGGTAATTCAAATTGTGGTGGTGGTAATTCAAATTGTGGTGGTGGTAATTCAAATTGTGGTGGTGATGGTTGTCTCCGCCGTCGAGATTTCTGCTTTTTTGATGATGTAACTGGTATTCCAAATTGTTTTTTCACTTCATTAACTTCACTAACAAAATCATCATAATCTTCTTTATATTTTTTACTAATTTGTGAAATATCCTTGTACTCCCGAAATATCCTAGCATTCCACTCGTCTTCTGGAGTGTTATAAAATTCTGGCTTTAGAAGCTGACTCCGAATCTGATATCCCGTCGCAGCAACTTCAACAGGATCAGTCATAACTGCTTCATAGCCTCGTTGATTAAAATACCTAGTTTTTAATTCTGGTTTAGACAGATCCTCGACAATATTTTTAACATCTTGAATTTCAGCACGTGTTTTATCGGCAGACTCTATAGCTTCCCTAATTTGGTTTGGTAATGCTCCAATAACCTTCTGTGTTGCAGTTGTAGCCTCAGCTGTTTTCTCTAACACAGGTTGAATACCTTTAGTGGTCTCAATGATAGGTTTAAATAACTGTTTTGTATCCTCCTCAAATTCAAATCGAGATTCCTGACGTGATTGTAGTTGTTGCTTAACAGAATCACGAACGGGTAGATATTTTTTAATTGCCTCTAGTCGCTCTCGAGCTAATTTAGCTGAGTGTGGTTCTCCAATGCTCATTATTGATAATATCTATACTGGCTGTTTAATTTATAGCAGCAGAGAGGGTGAAGGACATACGCGTAGTGACAAGATTGTGAAAAAATCTGGTCAATTAAAGAAGTTTTCATTATTAAGGCAAAAATGTTTTTTTAAAACCCTCGTAGGAACCCTTAATTTTCAAAAGTAAGGTCTCTACAAAGTTGTAGGGTTCACCCTCTCTGCTGCTAGCTCCATTCAAAGTTTATTTTCAGTGGAGTCAAGAGATTTACCAGATGAATGCAGTGTAGAGTCATCAGTGAAAAGATCTATGTTAGAGCTGACATATCTAGTCTAAAGCTAAGTCATTGATAACAGTAGATTCAAGAGTGTGTGAGTGTCCGATTTGGATTTTTAATGTAGCTTTTACAATTTTGCAATCATATCGCTGTGATGTCTGCAGTGTGGCAGTTTATAGTGATGTCTAGCACTGGGACATCATGCCGCAGACATGTCTCACCCAGTCACATTATCCTGACACCAGGCCGACCAGTCCTAACACTAACCTCTTAATTGCTGAGTGACTAGCAAGACAACTGTTAGTACCATTTTTATAAGTCTTTGGTCTGACTCGGCCTGGGTTCATCCCATGACCTTCCCATCTGAGGCAGACACTCTAACCAATAGGCCACCAGAGCAGTCAGATACAAAGAAGCTATGCCAATGACGGCTGGGGATCGAACCCACGTCCTCCCGCATCCGAGGCGGACGCCCTAACTATTAGGCCACCGGAGAGTGGTCTCAGTAAAAAAAGAAGAGGCCCTAATACATGTATAGATCCTTGAGAAACACCACTTAAAAAATGACGATTCAGAAGTGTATTTAACCCTGCAAACAACCTGGGGTCTGTTAGTTAGATACAATGTGAACCAAGCATCTAATTTCAAAGAAAATTTGTAGGCTGATAATTTGTAATGAGCACCTAATAGTCGACCAAATTGAATACTTTTTAAAATTAATGAAGATTGCTCCAGTTAATTTGCCTGATTCAGACGCTAGTTGCCACTGATTTATAAGTTTCATCAATGCAGTTTCTGCCAAAAACCTAATCCTGATTTATGGAGGAGTTGGTACTTGTTAAGATATCTGAAAAGGTGCTTCCTGACATGTTTCCCAATAAGTTTTCAAAATGCAGATAGATATTGGTCGATAGTTTATTGGGTCATTATTTTCATTTCCCTTACGAATTGCGATTACTTTTGCTAATTTTAATGACTGAAAATGTGCAGGAATTGATACAACAGCTTATTACTTCTTTCAATGACTCAGAGATTGATAAATCCGACATTCTCAGAGTTTTGGAATGAATTCCATCTAGACCGACTGATATGTTAGTATCTATTTTATTGCTAATACCAATAATATCAGTTATTGAAATTAAGAGGATATTGAAACTGACATAATCAGGTACCCTTTCATTCACAAATGCAGTAAGTTTATATATGTTAGGCTTTGTAAAATTTAGACATGTAAAGTTTTTGCAAAATATTAGCAAAAAAGATGTTCATTTAGTTTGCAACACCTTGCTTGCCAGTATAACTACTTCATTAACTATTATTTTACATGAAGTTTGAGTTGCTGGTTTTGTTCGAGTTAGTTCTCACAAGTGATTTCAGATGGATCTGTTATTAGAGTTTGAAATGATGGCTTTGAAAAAAGAGCACTTGCATTTTACAATGAGTGATTTGACTTTGTTCTGCCATAAACAATAATTTGTAAAATCTTTACAGTTATAATAGTAGTTTCATTTACATTGCACTGCAACGATTTCATTTGTATACCATTCTGTTTGTGTTGATATTTTAATTCTTTTGATTATTATGGGAGTGTATTTATTTAGGACAGTAAGAAAAAGCTGGTTCCAGATAGACAAGGCATAATCTGGGTCTGTATTAGAGAAAGTTCATGAGCTAATAGTTTGTGATAGTTCTGAGAGTAATTCATTTGCAAAAACAAATTTCTACATCGATATTGCATATAGGAGTGTAAATTGTTTTTCTTTGCTCACTGTTGTTTATGAGTTGCACATTGGGATAGTAATCACTAATAGCGAAACAGTGTACGTTTATCTTGTAGAGGTTGTCAAAGCGAGTAGTGTAGATGTAATCAGTCAGGGTAGAAGTACAGACCGTTACTTTTGTTGGAGCATTGATTACCTGTGTAAAGTCGTGCAGGTACATCATATGTAGCCATTTAGTTTTAGTATTGGAGAGAAAATCAATATTAAAGTCTCCCATGATAATTACTTTATTGTTAAAAGCTAAAACTTCTTGTTTGTATTTAAATTGGTCAGTCCTTGATGAGAGGGAGTTTGGAGGTCGGTAAGCAGAGCAGATATAAATATATTTACTACTGAGGAAAATTAACTCGATTGATATTGATTCTACAGTGGATATTTCAAAATCTATTCTTCTTTTTAATGTTACACTGTTTAAAACATACATGAATATCCCTTCTCCCATGCTTTGTCCTTGCTCTCATCTTCCAATGAAAAGTTGCAGATAGAAATGGCACAGTTAGGTACATTACAATCTATAAATATTTTGTATAGTCCAAGTAAGGTTGGATTCATTTTGCATAATAAATCTTTGTTCATTGACTTTTGGTAAGATGTATCTTACATTGATGTTGATATGTTGTAAATCTTTCTTCTTCAAGCCAGGACATGTACAAGTGTACATATTTCCCAGTCATCGTAGACTCGAGGACATCAATTTTTTATTTGCGAGCTAGAGGAAGAGACCTTAAAACTTTGGCATGTACAGTAAGAACTAGTACTTTGGACAGTAAGACAAGGAGAACATGCATCTCCAGGAACATGATACCAGTATTTTTAAATGAGGTTTGTGTATTATCATCATTGTGTTCAGAGTGATGTACCTAACGTTTATAATTATATAACGTCTTCATGTATGTATTGACGTGTCCCTTTTCCAGAGCTTTATGTTGTGACTGAGTCTGCCTCGATAACCATGTCATGTATTCTGTGCATTTTGGTTCTTTTCCCACCCATTACAAGCTTGCATTGCACCTCTGAGGCTTTTTTTTTTTTTTTTTTTTTTTTTTTTTTTTTTTTTTTTTTTTTTTT
>JAECUM010025539.1:0-33275 GCA_016617855.1 Megalonaias nervosa
GGACACAGTGTTAAGACAAAATTACATCATTCAGATGTGTTAGGACACTGTTAAGACAAAATTACATCATTCAGATGTGTTAGGACACTGTTAAGACAAAATTACATCATTCAGATGTGTTAGGACACTGTTAAGACAAAATTACATCATTCAGATGTGTCAGGACACAGTGTTAAGACAAAATTACATCATTCAGATGTGTTAGGACACAGTGTTAAGACAAAATTACATCATTCAGATGTGTTAGGACACAGTGTTAAGACAAAATTACATCATTCAGATGTGTTAGGACACAGTGTTAAGACAAAATTACATCATTCAGATGTGTTAGGACACTTAAGACAAAATTACATCATTCAGATGTGTTAGGACACAGTGTTAAGACAAAATTACATCATTCAGATGTGTTAGGACACTGTTAAGACAAAATTACATCATTCAGATGTGTCAGGACACAGTGTTAAGACAAAATTACATCATTCAGATGTGTTAGGACACAGTGTTAAGACAAAGTTACATCATTCAGATGTGTTAGGACACAGTGTTAAGACAAAGTTACATCATTCAGATGTGTTAGGACACACTGTTAAGACAAAGTTACATCATTCAGATGTGTTAGGACACACTGTTAAGACAAAATTACATCATTCAGATGTGTCAGGACACAGTGCTAAGACAAAGTTACATCATTCAGATGCGTTAGGACACACTGTTAAGACAAAGTTACATCATTCAGATGTGTCAGGACACTGTTAAGACAAAATTATATCATTCAGATGTGTTAGGACACACTGTTAAGACAAAGTTACATCATTCAGATGTGTCAGGACACTGTTAAGACAAAATTACACCATTCAGATGTGTTAGGACACACTGTTAAGACAAAATTACATCATTCAGATGTGTTAGGACACTGTTAAGATAAAATTACATCATTCAGATGTGTTAGGACACAGTGTTAAGACAAAATTACATCATTCAGATGTGTTAGGACACTGTTAAGACAAAATTACATCATTCAGATGTGTCAGGACACACTGTTAAGACAAAATTACATCATTCAGATGTGTTAGGACACAGTGTTAAGACAAAATTACATCATTCAGATGTGTCAGGACACAGTGCTAAGACAAAGTTACATCATTCAGATGCGTTAGGACACTGTTAAGACAAAATTACATCATTCAGATGTGTCAGGACACAGTGCTAAGACAAAGTTACATCATTCAGATGTGTTAGGACACAGTGTTAAGACAAAATTACATCATTCAGATGAAAAATCAGTGATTAAGATGTTTTTGAAGTGCCGAGTGAGCATGTCTGTTAACTTCCAAAATAATGATTTTGGGCTCTGCTTGTCATGGAGCAGATGAACTTGTGGGATGGCTGTTGAACATCATCCATTGTCATCCATTGTCTTCCATTTGTTATCTCAACTCCTCCTAAAACTTCTTGCATTGAAACTTTAAACATATTAATACTAAGGCCTTGTTGATCATCACAATGGTGCTGTATGGACATCGAATATGACCACCACAGTGGTCATCTTGAAAATCTTGTTTTCTCTGCTCCTCCTGAATGGATAGTCTAAATTTACATGAAGTTTTCCCTAAAAGTCTCCATATAATGTCTAGTTGGTCCTAAATAAAAATGGTTTTTATCTGAAATCTAATATGGTCACCATGGCAACCATATTGAAAATCTTTTTAATTGCTGCTCCTCCTGAAATGGAAAGTCAAATTAACCTATTAGGGTTTTCACCAGAAGACATCTTATAGTGTCTGTTTGGTTCGAAATGGAAAAATCTTTTGTTGCTAAACCTCAAAGATGGATGGTCATATTAATATAAGGCAGATGGTACTAAATAAAAATGATGTCACAATGATAGCCAATTTATGTAGCCACCATGGCAACAAGTTTAAAAATCTTCTTATCTTTACTTCTTCTGAACAAAAAGTTATATCAACTTGCAGTTTTCACCAGAAGACTTCTAATGCTGGTTCATTGGATCTAAAGGACAATGTTGCCACTCTGACATTAAATATGGCTGACATTGTAGTCAGCCTGAAAATTTTGTTATCACTACTTATTCTAAATGGAAAGTCATATCATCATGGGGTTTTCACCAGAAGATTTCTTATATCTAGTTCATACTGAAAGAAAATGATGCCACTCTGATTAAATATTGCCACCATGATGGCCATTATGGAAACAATTTCCACAATTACACCAGTCCTGACACACTGCTTAACAATAGAAACAACCTCAACAGTTATAGCAGGCCTAGCATACCACTAAACAATAGAAACAATTTTCACAATACAGTTCTAGAATACTGCTAAACAATAGAAACAATTTCCACAATTACACCAGGCCTAAAACACTGATTAAAAATAGAAACAGTTTCTGCAATTACAGCAGGTCTAGCACACTGCTAACTATAAACAGTTTCCTCAGTTACAGCAGGCCTAGCAAATTTAGCTGTAATTCAAAAGATGCATGTCAGTTCAAAATATATCACTTCATTATACTCTTACTTTATTATTAGGGCAGCTGTTTTATAGTTAGAACTATAACTTAAAAAATTAAAGTCAAAGGGTAGAATTTATGCTCCTGGGAGTAGTGGAATGAGATGTGAAAGATACACTTTATGTTATAGGAGTAGTGGAACAAGGGTTGGAATGGTACAATTTATGTTCCTGGGAGTAGTGAACAAGAGTTGGAATGGTACAATTTATGTTTCATTGAGTAGCAGAACAAGAGATGGTGTGTGTGTGTGATTTGGATATTTAATGTACCTTTAACAATTTTTCAGTCATTTCGCTACGATGTCTGCAGTGTGGCAGTTTATAGTGATGTCTAGCACTGGAGCATCATGCCACAGACATGTAGCATGATCTCCCACCCAGTCACATTATCCTGACACCAGGCCGACCAGTCCTAACACTAACCTCTTAATGCTTAGGGCCAAGAGAGGCAGCTGTTAGTACCATTTTTGTAAAATCTTTGGTATGACTCGGCCAGGGATCGAACCCACGACCTCCCGTATCCGAGGCAGACGCTCAAACTACTAGGCCACCGGAGCGGTATAACAAGAGTTGGAATGGTACAATTTATGTTCCTGGGAGTAGTGGAACAAGAGATGGAATGGTACAATTTATGTTCCTGGGAGTAGTGGAACAAGAGTTGGAATGGTACAATTTATGTTCCAGGGAGTAGCAGAACAAGATGTGAATGGTACAATTTATTCTCCTGGGAATAGTGGAACAAGAGGTGAATGGTACAATTTATGTTCCTGGGAGTAATGGAACAAGAGTTGGACTGGTACAATTTATATTCCTGGGAGTAGTGGAACAAGAGTTGGAATGGTACAATTTATGTTCCTGGGAGTAGTGGAACAGGAGTTGGAATGGTACAATTTATGTTCCAGGGAGTAGCAGAAAAGAGCTGGAATGATACAGTTTATGTTCCTGGGAATAGTGGAACAAGAGGTGGAAATTGTACAATTTATGTTCCAGGGAGTAGCAGAACAAGAGTTGGAATGGTACAATTTATGTTTCTGGGAGTAGTGGAACAAGAGGTGGAATGGTACAATTTATGTTCCAGGGAGTAGCAGAACAAGAGTTGGTATGTTACAATTTATGTTCCTGGGAGTAGTGGAACAAGAGTTGGAATGGTACAATTTATGTTCCTGGGAGTAGCAGAACAAGAGTTAGAATGGTACAGTTTATGTTCTGGGAATAGAGGAACAAGAGGTGGAATGGTACAATTTATTTTCCACAGACCAGTGGAACAAGAGGTGGAGTGATAAAAGCAGTGCTCCAGGGAGTAGTGGACTAACAACTTTAATGGAACAAGTTTATGCTCCAGGGAATAGTGGAGTAAGAGGTGGAATGGGACAAGTGATGGGAGTAGTGGAAAAAGAGTTGGAGTGAGGAATTAGAAGTATCTATAGATATAAATGATTATTGGAATAATAGAGAACTCCCTCACCAATAAACAAACAATGTATGTATTAAATTCTACTTTATTATGATATCATTTGTGTTCTGGGTAGACAGTGTTTGCTTATCTGTGACACATTGGCTCCCATATCTGCATAGTTAAGAAAAAAATGTACTCTTCCATAACTCTTTGATCAACACAGCAGATTACCTGGCACATATTAACAGATCACTCTTTTTCAGCATGTATTGAATGAGTGGTGTTATGTCAATACAGATTGTCGATATCATTTGTGTGCAAAGTGAATTTGTTAATTTTAGCTATAGTTGAGATGCTAATGTGATGATTCACTGAGCTGCAGATGCGGATATCATTCACAATGCTCAGCTGAACAAACTCTTCCTTTGTTGCAAGGTTATAGATTTCTTTAAAAACAAGTATATACACTTAAAAGTTATCTTGTAAGACCACTGCCAAGAAAGACCACCTGTTCTGAGAGACCACATTCTCAGTGCACCAATTAATCAGTTACATAGTGTTCTGTCCTTTAATGAAAGACCACCTGTCTTGAGAGAATACTATTAATTGTAAGAAGGGGTGGTTTCTCAAAGCAGGTTCTTTTAATTTACAGGCTTGAAGAAAATCATGTTGTTGCAATCAGTATTTAATCAACATAACACACAATACAGCACTTTCCCAACATAGTCCTTCATTATAACATGTTGGCTGTTTTAAGTCAGGAATGGGTTCCATTTTATTATATAGTAGTAAAGTGTATGTTGAATGTACTTCATTATTGTATGCTCATTATTTTCTCCATTAACTGTACATGGTCAGAATCTTCAGTATTTTTCCATATTGCACAGCTTCATACTGCATGGCACATGTGCCTAAAAATAGTATAGTGTATTAGGGACTACTTTGTAAACAATGGATGCTCATTTAGTACACAATTTAGCTTTTGGTTTATTAAATTTGTTTGTGGATGAACTAAACAAGCTGTTTTGTCCATTTGAAATTAGAGGTGATAAAGTTAATGATGTGGATGAGTTCATTTAGTCACAAATGAAACTTTGAAACAAACTAATGAATGTGGTGTTCACAATGTCAGCAACAAATGTGAGAGACGCAGTAATTGAAAATACCATTCTGATCATTTAAACAGTTATTTAGGAGAAATATTCTTAACTTTTCGCAAATAGAATGGTTCAGACTATGCCCAGTGTTCTCTAGGGTATACAAAACTTGCACAGAAAGCATATTGAGGCCAAGGGCTATCGCATATCTATCAGAGACATACCATTTTACTAGTTGATCAACACACTATATTTGAGAAAAAAATGCAACTGAAGGTTTTGGTAGGAAATTAGATGTATTATTTCCACTGGCTAAATGGACTGTCATACAACAGCTGCTTTGCAATTTTCCTTCTTTAACTATTCTGATACATTGTTAGACTAGTGATAGAAGACATACACTCTATGATACAGGTCACAACTGGGTCCCTCCAACAGCGAACATGCATAAACATATGTCTCCTTTGTATAGTAATAAGAATGGTAATAAATATACTTACATTTATGCATCCTTAATTTCTTCAGAATGTACTTTCTTGGTTAGTTCTGCAAATCCGAATGACATCACTCATGTCATGGAAGACCTGATACGCACCAAAATTGTATTGTGGTTTCTACTACATATCCAACTGACATCTCATTTTCCTTACTTCACTGAATTGACACAATAAATCCAATCCATCATAAGCATAAAAGCCGGATTGAGCTGGATCAACAGAAAAATAAAACCCATCCATTCCAGACCAACCGGAAATGTTTTTTTCAGTGCATATTCATTCAAAATATGACTACATTTCAGTTTTAAGTAGAGCAAAATGAGAATTTTTTAAAAACCAATATTGAATGTGCGACGAAGCACAATGGTTTCTGGGTGGTACTTTGTGTGCATTGATATTGTTTACTATGTATTGGTGAATCTACAGTTGCATATTTGTTTTGAAATATGGAATAAATTCAATTGCATTGTTTCTTAAAGTGTATTCCTTTTTTATTAAACCTTTGGCAGGAAAATGAGATGAGTATATAATATAAAGGTTACTGGAATTGTATGGGGAAATATGAACTCATTTTGTTCTGACTAACACTGCACTCCCAAAGTCATACAATATTACTCAGACAAAACTCATTCATATTTTCCCATACAAATGCAGTAACCTATAATTATAAGGTAATTTGACTGCAGCAGTATTCTCCATGGCTTCCATGGACAGCATTGTAATGAATTAGTGATGTACCCTCCAAATTTTAGTACTCAGAGAGTAAGCAGTGTTCCATTTAGGTGGCACCATTGCAACATTGACCCATGTTTTTCATCTTTAGTTCAAGAAAGGTACATCTGTGGTACTTATAGGGTACATAAAAAAATACCTTACAAAATATAGGTTAAACATCAGTATAGTTCACTTTAGAGAGACTGAATTAAGCCCACCCCAATCTGGCCAAATGAATAGAATCTGCTCCTCAGCAGACTAAGTTAAGACATTTAATTTCATTGGCTGACAGAAATACTGATTATGATTGACTTAAAGTACCAGTTTAATCAATGGATGATGATCATGGGTAGGTACTGTCAAGGGCATATTACATTTTTGCAGCAAGGGTTCAGAGTGATCTTCAACAAAATCACTGCTGCATTTATTTCCAAAGAAGCATGCAGATTTGCTACCCAAAATAAATTCTAGAATATAATGGTTACATTACTTAAGGATGAGGAATTCAAATCCCATGATGGAATGTCTGTGGCAGAGGAGACTTGAAATGATATATGTTTGAATTAGCAAGAAACAGATGAGGCTGTTTGTAACCTCAATTTTCTTTATATGACCATCTTATTTTACCTGTTTTGAGGCACTTGGGCCTCACTTTTACCATTTCTGGAATGAATTCATGGTAATCTTGAAGATGTTTGATTCCAGTTAAAATTTAAGGTGGCTAGTCCCTAACAATTTGGTTGCCAGATCATCTCAAAAGGTAATTTTTTGTTAAGGCAAATCAAAGAATAATTATTAAAAACATAACCTTATCTGTTTTATAATACATATACATAGATCTGTCTGACAGAAATGAAGAGTCATTACCTGTTTCAACCTCAGTCCAGTTATTGAAAGTCACTAAACTACCTTTACATATTGTCAGGCCAAAGAGTCACTAATAAAGGGCCTTTACCTTCATTTTCTTCTGATGAGAAATTAATAAAGCCATAACCTTGTTGGCCTCATTCAACTCACAGTAATTGTACATGTACAGCCAATTCTATTTTTGTATATATTTGTAATCAAGTGTTGATGTCATTTTTATAGTTGCCATGTTATGACTCTTAAGATGATCAGAGAATGACCATTGATATTCTTTTCACTTGAAACCATTTTACTACAAAAACCTAACCTTTTTTATTTGCAGGTTTCAGTGAATGGGGAAGAGGTGAAGGCTGATCATGTCTTTTCATCAGTATATGCCAAAAGTAATGCAAAAACTTTTGATACTTGCTAAGTTTAAATTTGTTCACCATGTAAATGATATGGTGGTCACTTGGAGTAACACACTCTTAAGGCCATGAATAACAAACTTTGTGGTTTATGTACTGGACCCATCATTTCATAGCATTCCCAGGACAGTGTGAGAAGTCAACAGAATCCAATGTTAAACACTTCCATAAATCTATTAGTCCAGTTCTCAGCCTGCAGTTTTATTTCTTTAAGTTTACTTCAGTGAAAATAGTTAGATTGTAACCAAATTTGATATGGCACTTAATAATGATGTATTGTAACCAAATTTGATATGGCACTTAATAATGATACATTGTAACCAAATTTAATATGACCCTTAATAATGATACATTGTAACCAAATTTGATATGGTGCTTAATATGGTAACCAAATTTGATATGGTGCTTAATATTGTAACCAAATTTGATATGGCGCTTAATATTGTAACCAAATTTGATATGGCGCTTAATATTGTAACCAGATTTGATATGGTGCTTGATAAGGAAGAGACCTGGAAAGAGTTTGATTTTTTTTCAGATTTCTTTGTCATCATATTTTGGGAGTTGAGGCCCTTGACTGCCCATTCTCCTGTCATTTTCACATCTTAGCTTTACCTTAGATTCTTGGATTTCATCCAAACAATCTAGTTCAGCTTTGTATTGATGAGACCCTAAATGCATTGGATCTCCGTGGTTTTGTGATATCATTTAACACGTGGTGGCCTGATTGCCTGACTGCTTAACTTTTCAGCAGCGTAACTGTGCCAGGGCTTATTGGATTTAATTCAAATTTTGCTAATTTAAAAGCCATATATTTATGTGGCTCAGAATGAGTGTGATTTTCAGCATTCCATGATATCATTTCCTAGAGTTATTGTTCCTGATTGCCCATTTTCCTGATTTTGATTTCTACAGTATAATTTTACCAAGGATTGTTGGATTTCAACCAGATTGACATGAAGCTTGATATTGCTGAGACTGATTCACTTTCATTTACAGTATTCTATTGTATCATTAGAGTAGTTATCTCTTCCCTTGATTGCCTGTCCTACATACTTCTGTTTCTGCATCATAACTAAATTTTGCATGCATCTTTATATTGACGGGACTTTGAAAGACGCTTTTTGTAGCATTTCAGGTCATAATTTAAAGGGGTTATGGTCCCTGACTACTCAATTTCCTTAATTTACTTTTCCAAGGACTTTTTAATTTTAATAAAATAGTTTAGCAATTTTATATTGGTGAAACCTTAAATGAATTTTCCACAGGATAATATGAAGGACACCTGTATGCAAGTCCCACTAAACTTGGGCTTTCACAGCATACTTTTACCAAGGATCATTTCATTTCAATCAAATTTGGCACATTGCTATATATTAAGACCTCAGAATACTTTGATTTCTAGCTTTCTAAATCATCTTGTAACACTGCTATACATTAATACCTCAAATTAGTTTGATTTCCATCTTTCTAAATCATCTTGTAACACTGCTATACATTAAGACCTCAAATTAGTTTGATTTCCATGTTTCTAAATCATCTTGTAACACTGATATGTTAAGACCTCAGATAACTTTGATTTCTAGCTTTCTAAATCATCTTGTAACACTGCTATACATTAATACCTCAGAATACTTTGATTTCCATCTTTCTAAATCATCTTGTAACACTGCTATATATTAAGACCTCAAATTAGTTTGATTTCTAGCTTTCTAAATCATCTTGTAACACTGCTATACATTAATACCTCAGAATACTTTGATTTCCATCTTTCTAAATCATCTTGTGCTATATATTAAGACCTCAAATTAGTTTGATTTCTATCTTTTTAAATCATCTTGAAACACTGCTATATATTAAGACCTCAAATTACTTTGATTTCCATCTTTCTAAATCATCTTGTAACACTGCTGTATATTAAGACCTCAAATTACTTTGATTTCTAGCTTTCTAAATCATCATGTAACACTGTTATATATTAAGACCTCAGATTACTTTGATTTCTAGCTTTCTAAATCATCTTGTAACACTGCGATACATTAAGACCTCAAATTAGTTTGATTTTTAGCTTTCTAAATCATCTTGTAACACTGCTATATATTAAGACCTCAAATTAGTTAGATTTCCATCTTTCTAAATCATCTTTGCAACACTGCTATATGTTAAGACCTCAGAATACTTTGATTTCTAGCTTTCTAAATCATCTTGTAACACTGCTATACATTAAGACCTCAGATTACTTTGATTTCTAGCTTGCTAAGTCATCTTGTAACACTGCTATACATTAAGACCTCAGATTACTTTGATTTCCATCTTAATAAATCATCTTGTAACACTGATATGTTAAGACCTCAGATTACTTTGATTTCTAGCTTTCTAAATCATCTTGTAACACTGCTATACATTAATACCTCAGAATACTTCGATTTCCATCTTTCTAAATCATCTTGTAACACTGCTATATATTAAGACCTCAAATTAGTTTGATTTCCATCTTTCTAAATAATCTTGTAACACTGCTATATATTAAGACCTCAGAATACTTTGATTTCTAGCTTTCTAAATCATCTTGTAACACTGCTATATATTAAGACCTCAGAATACTTTGATTTCTAGCTTTCTAAATCATCTTGTAACACTGCTATATATTAAGACCTCAGAATACTTTGATTTCTAGCTTTCTAAATCATCTTGTAACACTGCTATATATTAAGACCTCAGAATACTTTGATTTCTAGCTTTCTAAATCATCTTGCATCACTGCTATATATTAAGACCTCAGAATACTTTGATTTCTAGCTTTATAAATCATCTTGCAACATTGCTATATATTAAGACCTCAGAATACTTTGATTTCTAGCTTTATAAATCATCTTGCAACACTGCTATATATTAAGACCTCAGAATACTTTGATTTCTAGCCTTCTAAATCATCTTGTAATACTGCTATACATTAAGACCTCAAATTAGTTTGATTTCCATCTTTCTAAAGCATCTTGTAACACTGCTATATATTAAGACCTCAAATTAGTTTGATTTCCATTTTTCTAAAGCATCTTGTAACACTGCTATATATTAAGACCTCAAATTAGTTTGATTTCCATCTTTCTAAAGCATCTTGTAACACTGCTATACATTAAGACCTCAGATTAGTTCTATTTCCATCTTTATAAATCATCTTGTAACCGCTGTAAATTAAGATCTCAGATTATTTTATTTCCATCTTTCTAAATCATTTTGTAGAGGAGTCATCCATCTTCATACTGTGATTGCTTGTCCTGTTAAACTTTGGTTTTAACAATAATTTTGCCTAGGATTGTTGGAATTTTATGTTGAAGAGATCTCAGATGAGTTTATTATTTAGATGTCTACTTCTCTTGAGATTGATTGTAAGAATACATTAATTAGTGGAGTGACTCTTTCCATACTTTGGATTTTGCAATTGAACAATAACTGGACCATTGTTAAATATCAAGCAGATTTC
This sequence comes from Megalonaias nervosa, assembly GCA_016617855.1. Taxonomy (NCBI): domain Eukaryota; kingdom Metazoa; phylum Mollusca; class Bivalvia; order Unionida; family Unionidae; genus Megalonaias; species Megalonaias nervosa. The sequence goes on from JAECUM010025539.1 coordinate 10,991, forward strand.
ATATGCAGCTTTATGTTGTTGAATTCTTGTATTAGTTCGATCAGTGTCTTTTTAGAGTTAGTGATAGTTATTGTTGAATCTACAAAGTTTCTATTAAGGCTTAGGCTAGCAGATTGTTGTGAGAGCCTCTTTGATACATTGGTTGCTGATAGTCTTTATTTGCTGTTAACACAGTACACCTTATTTAATTTTCCTATATTTATTGAACTTCCAGTATTTCTCCTTCAAATACATTCCCCAATCACATTATGTTAGGAATATTAGCCTGCTACCTCACAAGTCCAGCCCTACTAAAAGATGAAAATTGGCCTTTCCCTGTCTATATCAATTGACAAAGGGCAATAACTCTTACCCATTACCTCCTTGATACCACCAGGTATCACCTGTTTTGAGATCTGCTGCTGTACAGACTACATGTTGTACAATTTATCCTTTGACAGTCTAGTTATTTTTGTGTTCCTGTGGGCCGATCCAATGTTCCTTTTTGGATTTCTTGTGTGGATTTATTTATCTACTGCTTTATTTTACAATTTCTGCCAGTATTTGAGAGTTTTGTCATTTGAGGGGACTTCATCTTGTAAGAAAACAATCCAACCTCACTATTGTTGACCTTATAACACGGTTATTATGAGTTAGCATACCTTTGACTTTATTTGCTTACTGTTACGGAGCTCTTATTAGCAAAATTCTGAAGTGCAGCTTGATAATTATGCTTAGTTTATTCATATTTCATGCTGTTTTGATAGAATTATAATTTAATTATTAACTAAGCATTGTGCATAAGTTTATAATAGGGCCATAGGTTTCTTATACAACACTTTCACTGCTCTGTTATGACAATGTTTTAGCAACCTTGTAATTTAAACTCATTGCCAGTTTCTGCTTAGTTTGTATTTTTCTTGGTATCATTTCAGCAGAATATCAATTTAAAATGATTTTTATGTAACTTCAGAGCATGAAAGTCCTACCATGACTCTTGTTTATACTATACACTTTCTGTTTTGCAACATCTACAATATATAGTCAATGGAAGTTTGAGCTTCCATTTTAGATAATTAGTCTTATACTAATTTACAATTTGTGCTTGTAGCTAGTTAGTCATGTACAAAGTCGCTAATCTATGCATTGCTTTCTCTTTATGTGACGTTTCAGGAGAAATGTCTACTAAATGCATGAAATGCACATTCAAAGCAATAATCCATTCGGCATTGAAGGGAAGGAAAGAAGAAATAAATCAAGGAAGACACCCTATGGTTTGTTGTTTACATACTGACTCATTGGCAAGTATTACCCAATTTTGGGCAGCCCACGATGTATAAATCCCCTGCATGTCCAAGCATGGCCTTCAGGCCTGTAAGTCTGGGCACATGGAGTTCATGCCGGATCTGTTGGATCCAACTCTTAATACTGTCATACCATTACAGGCCATCCAGCAGTCACCAACTGTCCCAGCATTGGCCACCATCCAGACGACACTGGTAGTCCAGCTGACACCGACAGTCCAGCTGTCCAAGCATGGGGACCTTTGAAATGTTGAAATGGTCCAGCCAAATAGTTCATACTTGGATCTTAGTGATAGAACTGTCCGTCTAGCCATGCCATCAGCATCTTATCATTACTATACTGGAGATTTCAGTGAGAAATCTGTCTGTTCAACCAGGCTTTTGGTGTGGCCAGTACTGGTGATTGTTGGACTGTATACCACCAGCATCTTGGCCAACCGCACACCATTCACACCTGATTCATTGGATCTAATGCATATTAAAACTGCACCGTCGCCAGCCATCCAGCCGTTCCAACATGGGGCTGCTTACCATACCATGGCCAATTCTTTGATGGGTCTGCCAGTCTGCTCTTGATACGAGTCATGTATTTGATCCATGTTGCTCCAATGTACGCTTGTCTTTTTTTAGGGCAGACAAATCTGCTCCATTCCTGTCAGAGCTGGTTTGGGATGTCGTTGCAGACTCCCAGCAAAATTCACGCTTGGGAGGAAATGGCCAGGATTGCTAGGGTCATTGACCAGGACTGGTTACCATACCATGGCCAATTCTTTGATGGGTTCAGCCAGTCTCCTCTTGATGCGAGTTGAATATGTGATCTACGTTGCTCCTACCTTATAATACCCTCCCTTTCTGGACAACCCTGGTCGGGTCACATTTGCTTTGGAGGAAGAATAGAGGAAGTTCGGAGGCAGGCAGCTCAGAAACTGCCCCTCCACCTTGCGGCTCAACCCACACAGGTGTTTGGAATCACTCAGGCCCCACCATTGTGAAGGGATGTTCAGTGGCCTCAAGACCGAATATCTCCTCAGTCACATGTGCACTAGCATTGATCCCGAGGATGCGATCGTACAGTGGCAGTATGAAACCAATTTTTGAGCTCAGTGGACCTCCCTATTCCCTCAGAAAGGGGGGTGGCTGATCCAGGTCATTTGGAGGGCTTCGGGTCTCATTTGTCAACAAACCCTCTCACTTCTTCACGAATACACCATCAGATCAGGAGACGGATTTCTTTCTACAACAGGAGATACAGTTGCTGATAAAAAAATAAAAATTAAAAAGGTTTGGGAGTTTGTGCAAAGGCCACAATCCCCAGCCTTTTACTCAAGGCTGTTTCTTTTTTGGAAAGCAAACAGCAAGTTGAGGCCCACTATTGACTGGAGTCACCTCGCCCAATTCAAAAAGGTGACAGCACAGTAATATGCCTCTGTCAGACACGGCAAGTATTCCATCAGTCTTGATCTGACAGATGCATACTTTCTTGTCCATATCCACCCCATCTCTAGCAAGTTTCTCCGTTTCGCTTACCACTACACCGATTATCCATTCACCATTCTTCCCTTTGGCCTCAACATCAGCCCCTGGAGGCTTTCACTAGGACTATGGATTGCGTTGTCTCACTGTTCCAGCCAACGTCATCTTCATTGATGGCAGCTTATATGGGCATCATCCAACAGATACACATGGTAAGTTCTATCCTACTCCAAGGTGGGAAAAATCATCTAGGCCTAGAACTGTGAAATTCAGACCTCTGTCCATCCCAGATCTTCGTCAGTGTTGGTATTGAGTTTTTAACCAACCGGAATCTGTTGTGACCCCCTTGTGTTCGCGTTACCAGGATCGTTGAACTCACTGAGTCCATTTCCAACAGGACATGGATTTCATTAGGAGAGTTCTTGCAACATCTCAGTTTATTATACAGCATCTGACTTGATCCCACTTATCTGTTTCTCTTTAAGCGGACCTTGCCAGCACAGTGGTGCTCCATTTTATGTCCCCTTGATCAAACAGTCATGATCATGCCTAAGATTCGATCATTCCCGTGTCAGTGGTGCAATCCAGGTTGGGTGGCCATTGGAATTCCACTGGAGAGGTGACACCTGGGAGCCAGGGGAGTGTTCTCTACACATCAAGATCCTAGAAATGAAGGTTGTCGTCAATAAGTTTCAAGCCGCCTAATGTAGCTTACTGCTCCAAAGTTCGAGCAATCTCTGTGGGCCAGAACACAGGATGTCTCACCAGATCAGAGTCACCTCACATAGATTACTACTCAGAAGTTTGAGTAATCTCTGCAAGCCTTGTGTTCGAACAAAATGTTCCAACCCAAGATATAACAGAAGCTGTTGGCTGGCAGTCAGAGTCAGCCTTCTTGAGCCTCAATTTCAGAGATTTGGTGTCGCAGAGGCAACTTAGAATCTGGTGGGTCTAGTGGCAGCAGTACAGACGGCCACTAGACCCAACTGGAGCAATCAACACAGCCTGTTAGCTTCGCTGGATTTGCTGGTGAAATTTTGTAGGTAAGAAGATTTCAGTATTCATCTTCTTAACTGTATGTTAGGGTCACAGGTCAAGTGACCCCAAGCTGTGTTGCCTATGTAGTTAGGAGAATGGGTTATTGTTCTCCTGATTGAGTAAGTATTCTCGGAGAAACATAATTTGTTTTAAAATTTGCTTTCTTAAAATTGGGAACTTAACAAATTTGAACAGCAATAATTATAAATTATTTTAAATTTGGTTAGAGAAAAATAGAAAATGAAATATAGGTAGTAGATCTTAAAATTACTTGCTAGATATTCAGTTTTGACAACAGAGTGTGTGAAACCATGTAAAAAATTGAAACAATTTTCTTTCTATCCCTCTCCATTCATTTTAAAATATTTTTTACATATGTAAATAATAATGAAGATTAGTAATGCTTCATTTGTTTAACCAGGTTTTCAATTTAGAAACATCTGCAAAATACTGAGGGACGACATACTTAATTGAGATATTTTTCATTATAGTATATATTGCAAGTCTTTTCATATAATGAAGTGTGTGTATCTTTTATGTCTAAACAGATTAATAGAATATTTATTAGTCATCAAGACCAAGGATGTGTTTCCCCAATAACTTTGTGAGATCTACGTTAATGATGTGATCTCTTATGGAATTTCTGTATCATCAAGATCAAGGACATGTTTGCCCAATAACTTATGAGATCTATGTTAATGAGGTGATCTCTCATTGAATTACTACATCATCAAGATCAAGGACATGTTTGCCCAATAACTTATGAGATCTATGTTAATGAGGTGATCTCTCATTGAATTACTACATCATCAAGATCAAGGATGTGTTTGCCCAATAACTTACAAGATCTATGTTAATGAGGTGATCTCTCATTGAATTACTACATCATCAAGATCAAGGACGTGTTTGCCCAATAACTTACGAGATCTATGTTAATGAGGTGATCTCTCATTGAATTACTACATCATCAAGATCAAGGATGTGTTTGCCCAATAACTTACGAGATCTATGTTAATGAGGTGATCTCTCATTGAATTACTACATCATCAAGATCAAGGACATGTTTGCCCAATAACTTACGAGATCTATGTTAATGAGGTGATCTCTCATTGAATTACTACATCATCAAGATCAAGGACGTGTTTGCCCAATAACTTACAAGATCTATGTTAATGAGGTGATCTCTCATTGAATTACTACATCATCAAGATCAAGGACGTGTTTGCCCAATAACTTACAAGATCTATGTTAATGAGGTGATCTCTCATTGAATTACTACATCATCAAGATCAAGGATGTGTTTGCCCAATAACTTACAAGATCTATGTTAATGAGGTGATCTCTCATTGAATTACTACATCATCAAGATCAAGGACGTGTTTGCCCAATAACTTACGAGATCTATGTTAATGAGGTGATCTCTCATTGAATTACTACATCATCAAGATCAAGGACGTGTTTGCCCAATAACTTACGAGATCTATGTTAATGAGGTGATCTCTCATTGAATTACTACATCATCAAGATCAAGGACGTGTTTGCCCAATAACTTACGAGATCTATGTTAATGAGGTGATCTCTCATTGAATTACAGTCGAACCCGGTTATGTCGCCGGCCTAGGGGTTTGCCAAAAAGCATCGAGATAACCGATGATCGAGATAAACGAAAACCAATATGGTGGCAATATATTAACATGTGCTTAAAATTTCCTTCTCCATCAGCAAGGGACCATTGACGGGAAGGTTTGTTGCTCGTGTATTTGTGAACCATTGAAACACTGCATTGTCGACATCTTTGTGCTCAGCCACTCTAAGTTTTTTTCTTGCTGGATCAAAGACAGACTTCTCATACATTTGCTTTATCACGTCGGCCTTCTTTTTCTATCCTGAAATGGTGTTTGCTGGAATGCCATGCTGACGACTAAGGTCTGCCGGTTTTGTTCCTTTTTCTAGCTGCAGTATGATTTCATACTTTTTCTCTATTGACTGATTGTCCAGTTTTCTCTTAACACCTCCAAACATTTTTAGAAGGGAAAAAATAAACAGAATAGCTACAGCATGTTATCCTTCAGACAAGATCAACAAGAGTGAGTGAACTGTCATTGGAGTGAACGACCATACGGACCGTGATCACGTGCTACATGAACTCAGCACATGCGCAGTTAACCAAGTACGATCATTTTATTGGTAAGTCATAAGCTAGCATAAACATAACCAATCACAAGAAGTAAATTAAAAAATCAAAAGACCGTGTTCTTGCAAAATAGGATCTCCATTCCCACAAAAGAAACTTACACGAGTCAACACCTGGCAATATTGGACCGTATATATTACTGTAGCATAAGTTAACACCCAATATAGGGATTCTTTCACTCCTGTATTTTGAGAAATAAATAAATATTTTTAATTATGCAAAACTTATTTATTTGTTGTTTGCTATTTCTTCTTGCGGAGTTTAAGTGTCTGTAACAACCAACAAACAGAAGGATTAGCCATTCCATTAATTTTATCTGTTCTATTCGCGTCTTCAGAAGTCGGTCAGTTGTAGGTATAGTACGGTAGCATAATTGACTGTCAAAGCATACAGTACTCGGCCATATGTCAGCATAAGCAGATTATGATGTAACAATGCACTGCTAAGATGGGGTTGTCGATACAAACAAAGGATCATTTGTGTACTGATTGATTCCAATGCATTGCTTAGTCAAGTTTGTGGCTTCCTTCCGTTCTCCCTTTTATTTATCCAGTCGAAAGCCATGATTGTTTGTACAAATTAAATAACCAAAAAGTCTGTCGCCAGATGGGACATTTTTGTCACCAATAAGGGAAAAAAATCGCCGGCGATTGGTCATGGGGATCGAAATAACCGACGTTAAGTGGCAAATTTGGCCCTCTTTTGTGCTCGAGATATTAGGGTTCGGCGACATAAAAGAATCGACATAACCGATGAGAAAATGCTAAGACAAAGAGAGAATTTGGCGGTTCCACTTCAAAAACGTCAACTTAATAGGGTTGGCGAGGTAACCGAGGTCGAGATAAGTGGGTTCGACTGTACTACATCATCAAGATCAAGGACGTGTTTGCCCAATAACTTACAAGATCTATGTTAATGAGGTGATCTCTCATAGAATTAATACATCATCAAGAACAAGGATGTGTTTGCCCAATAACTTACAAAATCTATGTTAATGAGGTGATCTCTCATTGAATTACTACATCATCAAGATCAAGGACGTGTTTGCCCAATAACTTACGAGATCTATGTTAATGAGGTGATCTCTCATTGAATTACTACATCATCAAGATCAAGGACGTGTTTGCCCAATAACTTATGAGATCTATGTTAATGAGGTGATCTCTCATTGAATTACTACATCATCAAGATCAATGATGTGTTTGCCCAATAATTTGCAAGCAAGATCTGTCTAAGGTATTGAGGTGATCTGGCATAGAATTGGTTGAGTTTGTTACTATTCTGTTGGTTGAACAGATTTTTATTAAACATGGACTGTGGAATAATATGATAAAGTTTTTGAAATTGATCATTTAAGATTGAGATGTGGTCATTTTTATGAAGTGATCTGACATCTAACTGATTAAGCTCTGAAAACTCTCAAAACTGTATTTCTGAACAGGTTTAAATCCGAGTTTATAAATATGTTTTCAGATGTGTTATGTTAATTATCTGAATTATTCACTAGATGTTTCAGAATACCAGTAATATGTTGATTCAAGTTAAAAGTAAAACAATCTTTCTAAAAGTAAAACAACCTTTCCATATATAGGTTAATGTGACCTATTTTTAATACTTAATTGGCATCTGCAGCAAAAAGTTATTTTGCATGATATGTTTGACACTTGAAGCCCTACAGGCATCAAACCTTTTCATGTAAGAGCCCTTTTTTCAATCTCTATACAAGAATGTACAAAGTAAGTCACAATTACTTAACTCTTCATCATTTGGTAAATTTCTCACTGAAAATGAATTATCACATGTTGGATTCTCTAACTCTGAGCAGTTTTTATGCAGATGGATCTTCTGTGGTACTGCCAATATTAGGTCACTGTAATCTAGTTATCAGGCTTTTTGATTGACATCCTGATTAAAGTAAATTTTATATAATATCTTGAATAATGTAAGCTTTGCACTCAGAACACTGTGTATTAATGCTTTTTACATGTTGTAAATACGTTTTTGTTGACTGAGAGAATTTTCAAGTAATTATTTACATTTTCAACCCACACGTTTGACATTACATGCCATGAACTTCATCACTATCAAAAAGGACTAGTGTCATCATTTAACCTACAGTTACACTTCATATTCTTTCTTCGCTTGAAGTTAGAAAAGTACAGTTGCTGATAGGATTAATATTTTGAGAAATACCCTGTTTAATTTTACTTTAATGAAGATCTTTTCAAAAAGGATGGTTTTGATAGCATTTCTCATCATATTTGGTTATTCTTATAACTCCAACAGAATATGCTGACCAGTATGTTAAAAATCATTTGACTGCTTTACATGACTAAGTGTCAAGACAAGAACACTAAGTTTCTAAAAATATTATTCCAGTTACTCCTTCGCCCCAGGAGATATTTTTTAAATAACTATTGCTATAGAGAGATTCCATTTGACCAATGCAGCCGACAGCTTGGTGTGAATCATTATGCAGTCAACTAGTCAAACAAGAGCTTACCCAACCAAGTAGGGCACAATTACAGTTTTAACTCTTTTACATGTTTCATCAAAGTTTCATGGCATCTGTTTTTTTACAGAGTATTGTGAGTCTTATTTCAAGTACTTAATGTAATGAAGTTAATGAGTAGACAGAGTTGTTTTTCTGGGAGGTAAAAGTGATTGTCTTTGTTGAGCCTGTTTGACACTCAATGTGGTATTGGAGGCAAAAGGTAGTTAAGCTAACGGAGAGTATTTTAGCTGTCCTGTATGATGGCTTTATTCTCTTCTTTCAGATTTGGCACAGATTTTGTCCAGAGATCACAGTTCTTTCACCACTGACCTTAGGAAGATACCAGCTGTGAATCTTGTTGTTGTATGTGTTGAGATAGCTGAAAGGCCGAACTTGATTGAACCTGTATGTATTATTGTTTGGTGAAACCTATTTAACCTCCATATGTGTGTGTGTGTGTGTCTGTGTGTGTTTGTGTGTGCTGAAATTCTAATAACTATTTTGGGACTTTTTCATAGAAATTAACATGACAGCCAGATATCTCTGAAAATTATAATAAAAGCATTCAAAGGGGGAATACAAAGTTCTTACAAAAAAGAAAACATTTATATCCCTACAGTAATTATTAAATGTGATGGAAAATGTCATTTTCAGTTCTTGATAAGCTGTTTTTTGAGTTTTTATATCATCATTCCATGCAAAAATTTTTTAGTTTACTAATCTCTTTTTTAAATGAATATGTTTGGGTATGTAAAAACTATATTATAGAACTTAACCAACACATTATTTACAGATTAATTTATTTTTTTGCAACAAGTAGACTTACTACATTGAAAGCAAATAACACTTAACCTTAGGTCAAATAAAATTGTGTTTGCTCAGGTTCCTCTGCATGTGCTGGATGATGATAATAAAACTTATAGCATGTTACTATTATTTTTTTCTGTTATAAACAATGCAATTAAATATACATGACATTTGGAACATGTTTATATATGTATCATCAAGATCTTGTTGTTGTTGTTGTTGTTGTTGTAGGGCTTAATGCCATTTTTCAGCACACGATAGGCTATACATGGCGGCCAGTATTAATCGTGGAGGAAGAAACCGGGAAATCCCCAGAAAGAACCACTGACCCACGAGAAGCTATTGGCAAGCTTTCTCACATATCCACATTCGCCGAATCCAAGACTCGAACCCACGCAGACAGAGGTGAGATGGCAGTGATCCATAATGGAGAGTGCTTTAGACCACTAGGCCACTCAGGGCCCCCATCAAGATCTTGTATGAGTTAGATAATGAGATTTGTGCATATTAATGAGGTGATCTTGAATCTGATTGGCTGGCTTGTTACCATATTTCTAATATAGTTTCAATCTAACTTCAAATATAGGCATCAAGATCTTTGCTGAATCTGATAATGAGCAGGATCCACACATATTAATGAGGTGATCTTACAACAGATTGCCTAAAATTGTTAACACTCTAGAAACTTTATTTCATATTAGGTTTCAATCAAACTTGTTAAATAGTCTCGTATCATTAAGATGGATGAATTTGATTATTACGATACATATGGGACAATATTGTATTTGATTGGTTGAGCTTGTTGCCACTCTGGAGACAAAATTTCCATCAGATTGTGATCTGGCATACTAAATAAGTTTTAGAGAGGTCTATAACATGCCTGTACATAATAATGACAGGCCTTGCATCTTATTGGCTGAACTTGCTACATCTCTAGAGACTATATTTCTCATCCAATTTTGATCAATTTTGGCAAACAGGTTAACATCATCAAGATCTTTGTCAAGTTCAGTAATGAGTGAGGTCTTGTACATATTTAATATGCCTTTATCTTTGGACAGCAGTTTTATCAGACTATAGTAAAATAAGTTGAATGAACATGATGCAAAGGTTTGGAGTTCATGTATAGTTTTCGTCTTACAATACTAAATAAGCCTTCTTAGTCAAATGGCCAGCTGTTATGTAAGTTAGGTAAGGAACTTCAAGCCCACTTGGTCATATTAACATGAGGCTTTCACTCAAAGAAGTCTTGTGTTATCTGGTGTTATAGTTTTCATCTTACAATACTAAATAAGCCTTCTTAGTCAAATGGCCAGCTGTTATGTAAGTTAGGTAAGGAACATCAAGCCCACTTGGTCATATTAACATGAGGCTTTCACTCAAAGAAGTCTTGTGTTATCTGGTTGGACCTAAATGAAAATGGTGCCAGTCTGACATCCAATATGACCACTATCTTGAAAATTGTGTTACTACAACATTTACTCAACGGAAAGTCATATTGACATGGGATTTACACCAGAAGACTCCTTATGACAAATAGCTGCTTCTAAATTAAAATTATGCTAATCTGACTGAATGACAGTATGGCTGCCATAGTGGCCATTTTGAAAATTATATTGTTGATTGGTTACTATATTTGCTGGTCTATAAGTCGATGTAGAGTATAAGTCGAATGAGCAAAATTGGCCAATTTTCCATCCTTCATCCATATATAAATCGATGCTTAGTATAAGATGAGGCCAGATCAATAACTCTGATTCATCTTTTTGACTTCATTCCACACAGCATCGCAAATTTTATCCTATCTGTAACTTGGTAACCTTTCAGGTCAGGATCATTAAATGTAACTAAAAGTACCTAATTTGTTTCACAAAAAGTATTTTAAATGTATTACGTACTTTTAGCTACATATAATGACACTGACATGAAAACTTATTGAGTTACAGATGCTGTGTGGAATTAAACTATAGTAAGTTCCGGTTTTATAAATATTAAAGGTATCACTGTATGCTATTTCAGATTACCAGCAGTAGGGAAATTGCATTAATGCTAAAATGCTTTTTCCACAGGGCCCCGAGTAGCCAAGTGGTCTAAAGCGCTCTCCGTTAAGGATCACTACCATCTCACCTCTGTCTGTGTGGGTTCGAGTCTCGGATTCGGCGAATGTGGATATGTGAGAAAGCTTGCCAGTAGCTTCTCATGGGTTGGTGGTTCTTTCCAGGGATTTCCCGGTTTCTTCCTCCACCATTAATACTGGCCGCCATGTATAGCCTATCGTGTGCTGAAAAATGGCGTTAAGCCCAACAACAACTTTTTCCACAGTTCCATTTGGATGAGAGATACAGAGAGAGAGGCATATGTATTCCATTGCATTTTTTTCTTGCATCTTGTGATCAAAATTAAATACCGCCCGATATGAAAAAGAGAGAGTGGGAGAGATTTCAGCTATTTATGGGTTTTTTTTGCTACTTTTGCCTGTTTAGCTGAAGCTTTTGTCAAAGAAAGATTAATATTTTAAATAGTAAATGTAAACCATGAAAATACATACCACACTCCTTCAGAGTTTAAATATTCACAATATTTATATCCATATTTACTCCATTTAGGTTAAATCCCAAGAAATGACCATTTCTCATGCGGTATAATTTTCTTTGCAAGTAAAATGACCTCTCCATTCACAACTAATAAGATTATTTTTTTTAAGTGCATGTACTCTTCTTGTACATAGGTGGCAATTGTTTTTTATCTTTGCTCATACTTTATGTTCCTAACAGTTTTATCAGCAAGTTCAAAAGATGTCACTGGTTGAGAAATTTACATGAGTAACCAGCATTTCCTTGCATTATAGGGTACCATGTTCATAATACCCTATGGGTAGTCTCATTTCCCTATTGGTAGCCTCACTAATCTGATCTGGTCTGCAGAATCTTGACCTCAAACAGGTGTTAGCTTTGGAAAACCTGACTACGGCTGTAGCATAATTAATTAGCATGTAAATACCAACACAAAGCCATGTGATTCTTGGACATTGTGGACAATCGAAGTGGTAACTAAAACTAAAAGGATTTGCTTACCCATTGGTATTGATAATGGAATATAGTATTGCACTTGTACATCAGTAAGATCACAGTCATCAGATAAGTGAACCATACATAAGACAATCGTCAAGACATTTCTCTCTCTCTCACTTTGATAATGGGCATAATTTTTATTTGATTGTGAGGTGCAAGAAAAAAGGTGTGTTGGAATATCTGTCTTGGTAATGGTTATTCATCTAACTTGTCAATTTTAACGCACATATATGTAATAAAATTTAAACAACGTATATTACTAGTGCATGCTTCTTTAGCGCAATTACATCTGATGCACGTTAATGTTTAAAACTGATGATCATATAATTGTTTAAAATCCTAATATTATCATTAATATGGAGTCCTATATTTTTTCATCCACAATCTCTTTCCCAGAATGAAATATATTTTTACACATAATACGATAAATCGATTCAGATGACATAATCCATATATAAGTTGATTTAGAGCGTAAGGCGAAGCTAAGACTTTTTGGGCAAAAAGTATAGTCTTATAGGCTGGCAATCAAGGTGCCTCTGTGGAGGTCATAGGACCACCTGATTGGCTCAGTACTTGTAACTTGAGAGATGGTGTTTCTAAACTGATTTTAATCAAACTTAAGGTAAAGAGGCTAATTTTATTAAGATGTTCGTGAGTCTTATTATTATTATTATTATTTACACTCAAGTAACTATTTTTATGGGATTTTTATCAGACCTGATAAGTAGGCTTGTATCAAATAAGATCTCTTTTGAGTATGAAAATGATTATGATCAATGCATATTAATGATGTGGTCTTGCATTTAATTGGCTGAGATTGTCAGCACTCTAGCAACTATATTTCTATTCAGATTTTTGTTAGACTTGGTCTTATATTATCAAGATGTTGAATGGTTTTGATTATGAGCAAATTCTATGCATGTTTACAAGGTAATCTTGTATCTGATGGTGTTGCAACTCTTTGTTCTTAAACTAAGTCACAGAAAAGAGGGAAATCCAACAGGTTTTGTAAAATTCAACAGTTAATTTATTTCCTTAGAATACAAAGTGAAAATTTAAGAAAGAACTTTTAGTGTTGTGAATTGAATCCCAAATAGTCTTAAAAGTTCTATCACAAGTCAGAATGTATAGACTTTGCAATGAATTCTAGTGATGTTCCAAATGAATTCTAATTTTTAGTGTTGATGTGCTAATGTGCCAACAGTCTTGATGTATCATAATGATATGATCCAAAGTGTCTTTGAATGAATTCATATTAAATCCAAATAGTGATTTAGTCCAAAAATATTGAACACTTTATAATGCCAGTGAATAATTTAAATAAATCTTTTCAAATTAACAGCTGAAAACAATAAGACTGATTCCACTTTGGATGTTAAGATAGGAATGAGTAATTTTGAAGTAAACAAGATTTATATTAAAAGCTAAAACACAAAAACAGGGCCAGGATTTTGCAGTTTCGTGAAATCAATTAGGTCAGTGATGAAAGTGATGAATATGATGATGACAATATATATTCAGAGCCACCTGGCAGTAATATGACATACCCTGAAGTTTTAGATCTTGTACAGGGATTCAAAATTTTCGCTATTGCTAAGGATCAGCATTATTTGGATATGCACAAGAAATTGAGTCATTAATTGTTACGAGTCTATGCTCTTAAAATAAGTAACAGAAAAGAGTAAAAAACAACAAGATTTGTAAAATTCAACAGATAATTTATTTTCCAAGAATACAAAGTGAAAATGTAAAAAAACAAAGAACTTATGGTATTGCAAATTAAATCCCAAAATAATCCTAGAATTAGAGACACAAGTCCTAATAATTTAAAGATCTGAATAAACTTTAGTAGAAATACAAATTAAGTCCAACGCTGAATTATGCCTGTGTATGTGATGACCTGTATAATGATGATGCACCAACAGTCTTTTGTAGAAACACAGTAATATAACTCCAGGTTTGAAATCACTATAAATTTTCATTGAATGTCTTGGTCCAAGAATATTATATTTTTGTGAATGCTGTGTATTTCCAGAGAAAATAATCACTGAATTAAATAATTTGAAGAAATAAATTCCAGCCCAAATGAACACTGAACACAACAATAGTACAGATTGATTCTGCTAGTTCATAGGCATGAATGATTATTTTTTCCAGTGACAAGATTATATAGTTCTCTACTTGACCTCAGGTCACAATTAACATTTTCCTTAAAAAGCCCTTGACCTATAGGAAAATAACCTTCTAGAAAGTTCTTTATGTTTATAATATAAAATGTTAGTTATTATTAGAAAGTCTGTAAATAAAATTATGATATATAACCTGGACAGTATCAGGTACACCAGGTAAATTGTAAGAGAATCCCAATAACCTAGACCCAGACCCAAATAAATATTTTCACTTCTATTAATAATGATCCTGATAATAAACCCATACACATAGAGAATATTTTAGCTATGTATTAGTTATTTACAGAATAAAATAACAAAACTGAAATAATAATTCCGGTCAAGTAGAAAATAAGCTTGATTTTGACAAGGTTATATCCAACATACAATGTTACATTACAATAGCAAATAATGAAATTAAAAACAAAAATAAAAAAAAAAATAACAAACAATGCAGATTAAATATACATAAAACAAGCCACAGTAATTAAAGAAAGATATAAGAAAAAAAAACAGACAACGCTCCATGCATTCCTCAAACCAGGCTCATGAACTTTGAACATTATGAAATTTAGAGTATTTAACCATCATGGAGTATCTCATGTCCTCAGATTTTTCATATGAAGAAGACCATGTTTCTGTGTGGAACAACTGTATGTATTCATGTGACAGGATTCAGTTTAAATCACAATTAGTGCTGAAGTTACTGCTACAAATTATGACTGCTGTTTAATGGCAGCAAAATTGACAAATGGGGTTAAAAGGAAATGAACATAATTTATCAAGTAAACAGAATGAGGACCTTGTAGATAAAGGTCCATTTTTGTAATTACACAATCAATATGGCTTCCAAACTAACTAGGTATCATGCACAATTTGCTTTCCATGAGATTTGATAAACTTTGTTGTTCAAAGTGGATGGAACTTATTTGAGTTATTTTCAAAACATCAGCACATGGTTGTAAGCAGTCTGTAATCTGTTCTCTGATTATGGATCATTTATGACCATATATGTGTAAAGGGAGGGGTGGGAGATAAACAATCATAGATGGAGTTAACTGCATTAATTATCAAATGATGGTTTCAAGATGTCAGATAACTGGTCAGTTGACTCCCATTGAGGCATGATAGACACTCACTCAAACCATATATGTGGGAGATATGTACAGAATTTGGGGGAAGGGATTACATCAGATAGCAAGTGGGTATATACCTTCACAGCATCCGAGATGAGCTCAGTGCCTTCTGTCCATGATGCCAAGTTCAAGGTCAAAAGCCATGACAGTGAATTTCGTGCTGTGCTTATCTTGTGAAAATGTTCACTTTAAACATGTATGAAAATATTTGTATCACAAATTTTGAACATATATGAAAATATTGATATTACAAATATATGAAAATATTTATATTACAAATTTAAGCATCTATGAAAATATTTATGTTACAAATTCAGTATATTTGAGCTTCAAAGGAAAATCATAGATTTTTAAAATACTTAGAAGTTACAAGAGTAAAATGCCAGTTAATTTTAAAGACTCTTGATGTTTGTTTTTTCCAGCTTAGATGTACAGGCAGAAGTTTTAGGGCAATTATACCAAATGAGAGATCTCGGGCTCATGCCCCATAATGGATTGCTTATTTATTAATGGTAAATCCCAAAATCTGTTTTACACAAGCTGTATGAATGTTGTACAAGAGCAGTCATGGTATATTTTCTGTCTTTAGGGTTTTGGGCACCTGTTGCCATCATCTGAGGATGGTAAGCTGTTGGGTGTGGTGTATGACTCCTGTGTGTTCCCTCAGCATGACAGGCAGGATATCCCATCCTCACGATTTACAGTAGGTCATCATACATACTATAAAATGAATTTATTTACAGGTATGTGGCTTTTATTCAGGTTGTGTAGCTAAGTGTTTTTGTGACATAATGTGCTTAAGTATTGTTGTCCCCATATGAGGACTGTCTTTACTGGTATATTTTTATTGTCCCCATATAAGGACTGTCTTTACTGGTATATTTTGTTGTCCCCATATGAGGACTGTCTTTACTGGTATATTTTGTTGTCCCCATATGAGGACTGTCTTTACTGGTATATTTTGTTGTCCCCATATGAGGACTGTCTTTACTGGTATATTTTGTTGTCCCAGTATGAGGACTGCTTTACTGGTATATTCTGTTGTCCCCATGTGAGGACTGCTTTACAGGTGTATTAACCATAATTTGGACAGTTGAAAATCTCTTTAATAATAACTTTAGTACATTAAGTGTAAAATATAGCAAAATACTGCCAGATAAGGTCCTAAATTTTATTACTCTAAGGCTCAAAGTTTTTAACTCAGGCTGAATATGGACTGATATAAAAATGCCAGAATGTAAAAACTGTCCAATAACCAAAAGCAAGATTCAGTAAGAGTAGTTGACAAAGTGGGAGAGATAGTACACATGTACAGTAAATAAGAACAAATATATTATACTAATAAATTTTGATTCCATCTATCTCAGTTTACCAACTATTCTAGCACAGCTGATGAGCTTGCACACTTGTAAAGACTGCCATGCACAATAAATGATCTACATATAAATTGTTATTTCATCAGTATTTATATTTGTTTACTCAGACACAGCTAAATAGTTTTGGTTCATGAGTGTAATTCTGGCCATGAAGCATTATTTCATTGGCATTTGCTTACATTGAATATATATATATATATATATATATATATATATATATATATTATGACCTTTAAAAGAAGCAGCTCCAGCATTGCAATACATGATTTAGTGAGTACTGCATGTCAAGTTGATAATATTAAAAGTCTATGATCAGTTATTGACTTTAATTGACTTCATTAGATCTAACATCCATAAATGTTAAAGCCCGAGAGACAAGTATTTGTGTATGAGAATGGAGATTAAAATTATCAAGTATCAACAAAAGTTATAAGCACCCAATCCCCCTTTCCCACAACTGTTAACCAAACTTGTTTAGCCTACTTCACTATATTGCATCACTGTGTAAGCTTCAGACCATTTTTAAGGATGCTCTCACTATATTGCTCTATTGCATAAGCTGCTGTCTATGTTTAAGGATCCTGTCACTATATTGCGCCATTGCATAATCTGCAGTCCATGTATAAGGTGTTATGTGTATTTAATTTTATTTGTTCTTTTTTTCTCCATGATTATATGTTATGTATAATTGTATTTTGGACTTGACTTTGCCCAGAATCAAGTTTATTTTGTACCTGACCAGTAACTTTTAATTTGTTTAACAAATAATTCATAGTTAGCATTTCTCTGTGAATGTGGACTAAATATTATGATCATTATGAGTGGAAGTAAATATGTTTATCTTAATATGAATCATGGGCATTGGGATTCCTCCATGGAATAAGGAATAACCTGTTGTACCTAATGTTTCCCATGTTATTTGTTTAATTTTAGCAACAGACGTTATCATGTTTACAATGTAGAATATTTTAAAAATGAACTTTTGACCCTCATCCTGGTTCTACGTTTGTGTCTTAGCTTTTTATATAATGTTGTTTACTTGGGAAATTATTCATTCTTGCATTAACATCTTTGGAAGAATCTTATTGTTGTGTTCAAATTTTCATTTGTGTGGAATTATTTATTCAAATTAATATTCACCGGAAATACAAAGTGCTCATCAATAATATTCTTGGACAGAAACATTAATTTTTGAATTATAGTGAATTCAGACATGGATATTTTTGGATTATAATATTGTGATACATCAAAAGACTCTTGGCACATTTCCACAATCCAGGCTATTGGCACATTACCACCTTTGAAACTACAGGCACATCAACACATTCAGTATTGGATTTTAATTGGAATACCACTGGAATTCAGTTGGAACTTAATACATATGGACTTGTGATAAATCTTTTAGGACTATTTGGGATTTAATTCACAATACTGTAAGTTCTTTATGAATTTTCACTTTGTATTCTATGGTAGTAAATCATTTGTTGAATTTTACAAAACTTGTTGGTTTTCGCTCTTTTCTTTTCCTTAGTTTATGACCATAGAGTCATAATAAAGGGCCCTGTCACTGTATTGCATCATTGCATAAGCTGCAGTCCATGATATAGGACTCTTTCACCTATAAATAAATTAGGAAGAGGACAGAGGTATTTAAGATAGTGCATAATGAGGAAGGAATTAATTGCTGATATGTTGTGGAGAAAAATACAGATTTGTATTCTGCTCAATTGTACAGTACAATTTAAAGCTCTAGTAAATTTGTGTCAGTCTAAAATGTGACAAAAACAAAGATAGTGGCATGTGGGGATTGAATATATGAATAGCTGTTTTTTATTCAGCCATTGGAATGGCAAAATTTAACATGATCATTCATTCAGTTGGAAAGGATTGTAGAAAATAAAAGTCCCAGTTGTAGAATGATGCCCAGTTGGTTTGTTGATAACATCAAATATAAGTCCCATTTGTTGATGGATGTCCATTTGGCTTGTTGATAACACCAAAATAAAAGTCCCAGTTGTAGATGTATGTCCAGTTGGCTTGTTGATAACACCAAAATAAAAGTCCCAGTTGTAGATGGATGTCCAGTTGGCTTGTTGATAACACCAAAAGACAGTTTATCAAGCATAAAGTATTCTCTGGATATTTTTATACTATTTTAGATGGTGTACAAAAAGTTCACCGCCCATCATAGATAATTACTAAAGAACAGTATTTAAGACATCATTTCAGTAATACTAAAAGTCAAGTCAGTTATGGGAAGAAATTAAATTGGACAAAAATAAAAATATGCAGAATTGAAGGACTGGTTAACTGAACAATCTACCAACACATAACACAAGTGACCGCTCCGGTGGCCTAGTGGTTAGAGCATCCGCCTCGGATGCGGGAGGTCGTGGGTTCGATCCCCGGTCGAGTCATACCAAAGACTTACAAAAATGGTACTAACAGCTGCCTCGCTTGGCGCTCAGCATTAAGAGGTTAGTGTTAGAACTGGTTGGCCTGGTGTCAGGATAGTGTGACTGGGTGGGACATCATGCTACATGTCTGCGGCATGATGCCCCAGTGCTAGACATCACTATAAACTGCCACACTGCAGACATCGTAGCGATATGACTGAAAAATTGTTAAAGCTACGTTAAAAATCATAATCACATCACATCACACATAACACAAGTAACAGTGAAACAGATTTCCCCACAGAAGGGTATGTGTAGGTCATATAGCTGACCAGTTGTAGCCTGACTATGTTGACATGGAAGTATATGAACTGACAACACTGGTTACAGATACATCTTTACAGTGGTTGATGTCTTCTCAAAAACTGAAAGTGGAAATGGAGATGACATACATGGTGCTTTTATAGAAATCTTCGGAAGCTAAAAGCCAGAAAGGCACAGTTTGATGAGGGAAAAGAGTTTTATAACAAATTACAGTTACAGGTTTGCTGGAAAAGGAAAACAAATACTTTTCAGCGTCTCTAAATTTAGACAGTAAAGCATCTGTAGTAGAAAGTTTTAAAGGAGAATTGCTCTAGAGCATGAATAAAATTCAGACTCAAAATTATTGTTTTTGTAAGAACACAACTTTCTGACTCGTAATTTACATTTGAAACATTAAGGCTGAGAGATAAAATCAAGGTTTCTTATTTATTACAGTGACAGCTATACTTTTGAGTTGTATAGATAGTGCACAGGACATCTGTATACATATTCAGATAGGTTTGGCCATCACTGTATAAAAGCAAACATGCATTTAAACACGAGTTTGAAGAACATGATCAGAGTCCTACATCCATGAAGAAGTAATGTGTCTTTAAACAACATTTGTACAGAAGGAATTAAATTGATCAAGAATAGGTGTCATGGAAAAACAATTTGTTCAGACTGAATGAGATTGATCAAGAACCATTTTTACAGATGGAATTAGATTGATCAAGAACAATTTGCACAGATAGAATTAGACTGATCAAGAACCATTTGTACAGATGGAAAAGATTGATCAAGAACCATTGGTACAAATGGAATTAGATTAATCAAGAACCATTTGTACCGATGGAAAAAATTGATGAAGAACCACTTGTACAGCTGGAAAAGATTGATCAAGAAAATATAGAAAGAAGACAAAGCAGACAATAACAACAGATACAATATAGCTACTGCTTCCAAACTCAGGAAAATGGTTAATTGTTAGTTGTCATGAGAAATGAGGGGTAGGGTGGGGGCGATCTCAAAATGATTAGTTATGAATGCTGGATCATTAAAGATCAATTTGACACTTTCCTAAGTGATGAAAAGATGTGCAGTCATCGGTATTGAACTTTGCTATATTATTTCAGGCACTTGTTATAGAATGCCAATAATTTAAACCCCAGATAAAAGATAGTTTGTTCCAATGTGTCCAGCATTTTCTAAAGGTAAATTAAAAAACCCAAAATGTTTAGGACATGCATTGAACACTAACTTATCTGTAAATAAAAAGAAATGTATTCTTAGCTGATAAAGAGGTGGAAGATGGTGATTTAATCATCATCATCATCATTATTATACAAGTTGATTGGAATGTAAAAGCTGTTGCTGTTCCAGTGTGATGCAGTTTTTTACTCAACATTTCTTCTGTGTTCTTGATATTTACTACAGGTGAATTCATCATGCTTAATGGATCTATCACATTTTATTCCTCATTCATCACAGTTTATTACATTTTTTCAGGTATTACTTGACAAAAACTATCTTTAAAACTTCAGTTTAACACAAGTGTTCAAGTCAGCATAGTAGATGCCAGGCAGTTACTCTCAAATATTAGGATCCTTTTTGTCTGTGTAGATTCATCATTAACTGTGTAGATTCATCATGAACTTAGCTTACATTGAGTGTTACTGTGATGGAGAATGATGTATGTATCTGTACTTAGCTTACATTGAGTGTAACTGTGATGGAGAATGATGTATGTATCTGTACTTAGCTTACATTGAGTGTTACTGTGATGGAGAATGATGTATGTATCTGTACTTAGCCTACATTGAGTGTTACTGTGATGGAGAATGATGTATGTATCTGTACTTAGCTTACATTGAGTGTTACTGTGATGGAGAATGATGTATGTATCTGTACTTAGCTTACATTGAGTGTTACTGTGATGGAGAATGATGTATGTATCTGTACTTAGCTTACATTGAGTGTTACTGTGATGGAGAATGATGCATGTATCTGTACTTAGCTTACATTGAGTGTTACTGTGATGGAGAATGATGCATGTATCTGTACTTAGCTTACATTGAATGTTACTGTGATGGAGAATGATGTATGTATCTGTACTTAGCCTACATTGAGTGTTACTGTGATGGAGAATGATGCATGTATCTGTACTTAGCTTACATTGAGTGTTACTGTGATGGAGAATGATGTATGTATCTGTACTTAGCTTACATTGAGTGTTACTGTGATGGAGAATGATGTATGTATCTGTACTTAGCTTACATTGAGTGTTACTGTGATGGAGAATGATGTATGTATCTGTACTTAGGTTACATTGAGTGTTACTGTGATGGAGAATGATGTATGTATCGGTACGTAGCTTACATTGAGTGTTACTGTGATGGAGAATGATGTATGTATCGGTACTTAGCTTACATTGAGTGTTACTGTGATGGAGAATGATGCATGTATCGGTACTTAGCTTACATTGAGTGTTACTGTGATGGAGAATGATGTATGTATCTGTACTTAGCTTACACTGAGTGTTACTG